>JANIHY010138022.1:0-11226 GCA_027479065.1 Erythroxylum brevipes
GCAAGATAAAAGAGAATCAACAAGATCACAAATAGACATATATGAGACTTCATATATTTAAGCTCAAAGTTCTACATCAACAAGTCCAAACTACACATTGAATATCCAACACTTGATTAAACTATAATTAAGTATGTTTAACTACAAATTACAAATCCTAACCTTGGGAACTCATAAATCATAGATGAACATGGATTAAGCTACTCCCCTTTTAACCCTATTGAACTCTATCTATTGCTACATCTTCAAGAGGAGAGAGAGATGCCTAGCCACGCATAGCTCCAAGAGACTTCACAATCGAGAAGCAATCGGAGGCACCCATGGACAAGTCAGCGGTGAAAAATGGAAGAAATGAGATGGATAAGCGAAGACCATGGTGTGATAGTTGTGTGAAGATGGAATATGGATGATGTCTCTGTGTTAGCTCTTTTCTCTTCTTTTGTAATTTAGCCCAAAATAGTTTCTTTTTCAAAAATGGGTTCCTGGATCAGGTTGCACAGTTGTTTAATTTACTGAAAATGGTCTGGTTCTATGCTAATTCGAATGTGTCGCCACGGCGAAAGGTTGAGTTTACCACGATAAACTTTTCCTGAAAGATTTTCTCAATAGTCTGTTGAGTCGCCACGATGAACTTTACCCAATAGTTTTCTTCAAAGATCTTTTGATTTTGCCTCGACGAAACATCATCTTCGTCGCACGAACTTTGCCTGTTGCCCTCGTTGACTTGTGCTCTTGGTCTTCACTCCTTGACTCTACTTCTTGATTGTCTTACAATGAAAAAAATGAATTTTTGCAGTATCAATTGTTTTAAAAATCAATTTAGTACAATTACTAATCATTTGTGACAATTTTACCCTCAAACTATATTAATTCAAAGTAAACATTCATGAGCTAAATTAAGCACAAAAATCCATTAATAAGAGTCAAAAAGTATAACAAAAACTATGAGATTGTCACCAAATGATATAGGAAATTTGGGTTCAATCAAATTCTCCCACACTTAGACCTTTGTACTCTTGGACAAAGCTTATAAAATTCAAAGAGGCATAAGTGTAATAGAAAATTCCAACCATGCTTAAAAATGAGAGCAGAGAATCAATTAAGTCACTTTCCTCATAAATTAACCAAGCAGACTGAAAGAGCACTAAGGAAATAAACACTATAAGTATTTAATCCAAGAGATTGGGTAAAAGAGATTTCTCTTAAGGAAATGTGTTTAATCTCTTAACTCTTTTGTCTTGGGATAATTTAACTCTACAATCTGCTTAGCTCATTCTCTTCCATGAGCTTGTGATAATTCTACCTCTCTATCACAAGAACTATAATTTCGAGAATCAAGAGGACTTTCAGGTTTGTAATGTATGGAAGGCTAAATGAAATGGATTGAATAGAAGAAGGAAAAATGAGTACATGCATCACAATTATTTTTCTCATGAAACAAATTCCAACTATGTGTAAGAAAATGTTTAAATAAACAACAAACATAATCTAACCTTTTTTATAACTTGTTCTCTTTTGAGAAAGCTTTCTTTTTTTAACAAATTTGGAACTTTTTCTTTCTTTTCTTTTATATAGAAACCCTTCTTTTTTTATCATCTATAATTGGAGATAAGATATTCACATTGTGAAATATGCATGCACTCAAAAGGTGGCTCAACGGGGCTAGCAATGGTTAAGTGTTTGGGGTTTGTGTTTAGGTAAGTAGGGTCTTTGAAAAGAATGTCTTTATCATATTAACAAAATTTTAGTTCATCAAGCTTTGATCAAGAATTAAAACAAGTTTTAGAGAGATATGAAATTAAGCAGATACATACACAAATGAAAGAATTTAGGCCTAAATATCCTTCCAACAAGGTTAGTATCTCAATTAAGCAATCTCAAGGTTTAAAAATGCATAGTGCTACTCTCTCAGTGTACCCTCACTTACCTCTAGTGAAAACATTAAAAATGGAATTAATCAAAATCAACTATCATTTAAAAAAACATAGATGGTGTTTTCAAAAACACATGGACAACTTTGAAATTTATAAAATCCTCAAGACATAGGAGTGAAAAGAATCTAATTTGAGAGAATTATTGAAATGAGGGAATTAAAATAGAAACATGTTTTTTTTTAATGGAAGGGATTGACTTCGCCACGGCGAGACATAAGTTTGCCACGACAAACTAAAAATTCGCAGCATCGATGCGGTGAAAAATTGCAGAGAAAAAGAAAAACTTGAAAAACATGCAATTCACCTCAATTACCAAGTTTAAAAATTTGTAGAGGACACACAAATGACTTGTACAAGCAATTAAATGCATAAAAATGATGCATAAAGAAAAATTGCCAAAATGAAATAACCTACCCCACACTTAAACATCATATTGTTCTCAATGTGAATAACAATTAAAACACCATGGTGCATTGAAAAGTAAGAGGAAGGCTATTGAATAGCAACAAACTGGGAAAAGTATAATGAGAATTATATAAACAACCGACCATTAATTCTGTAAGTAACAACAATGTAACTAAGTACCCAGAAGACTGAAAACTAAAAGAGGACTAGCTAAAACAAAAAGGACAAATGACTCAAGCTACTCTATAAGAGATCATCCCCTAATCCAGAGGGACCTACTTCCGACGTGCCAGCGCCGTGTAGGGGGTCATCTTCATCAGATGGTAACTGGAAGTGAAAATGCTCAACGCGCAATGCATCTATACACCAATGATACTACCTATCTCAGTCATATAAAGCCTCTATCTCTTCTTCTGTCGTTCTATTTCCTCGAAGAGAGTGTCTCAAAAATGGGAGAGGTCCGTACAAAGTCTGTTTACCTTACCAGTGAGGGTCTATAAAGTCACAAGCTTAGGAGCTTTCGAAGCTGGAGGATCATCCTCAACTGGGGCCGCAGCTTCACAGGTTGCACTAATATCAGGAGCATCGAAGGAGGGATGAGGTGGGTGAATGGTAGATTGCTTGAGGCGGGTATACCTAAAGAGTGAGGTCAGGTTGAAATAGCTATCAGTATCAAATTATGGGACATTGTGTGCTTAGAAAATTTCAGAGATGAGGTGAGGAAAAGTGATGGCATTGGCGAATTTGGTGGTAGTGATGGAATGATGAAGGCAGAGGCGATAGCATCAGCTATATCATCCGAGTGACCAGTCATCAAGAGGTAGATGTGTAAGGCTTGTTGTTTTGTTACATAGGCGAGGTGAGTGATTGGGACAATATTGTTGCAGACTAAATGAAGCCAAGGACAAGCTGTAAGTCAGAGATCAGATTGTTTTAAGTAAAGTTGATAATAGCAGGGTCGACGCCATTCGACGCCCTCTTCATAGAGGGTGCGAATAACATCTTTCAAAGGTTAGTTGTGGATAAGCTAATCATAGTGGCAACGGAGGATGTTAGCAAGATTGAAATGGCAGCGGATACTAGTGGTGGTGAATCCATTGGGTGCTTTAATACAATGGAAATTAATTTCCATGGTATCATTGAATCTAGCATAAGTATAGAAATGGCGAACGAGTTTATCGTTGCCTTGAGCAGGGGTTTAACTAAGCCAGTGAGCTGTGAACCAACAAGTTGTTGCACGAAGGTATTGTCAGGGGGAGCTAATGAAAATGGTCACTCTTTGATGAAAGGCCTAGTTTCTACTTTCTCATAGAGTTTCGTAAAAGTAAAACTATCTGAGGAATTGGAATCACCAAGAGGGGTAGGAGGAGTAGTAGGGGTAAGGAGTCTAACTCGAGGCATTGTCCTACAGATTGAACCTGTTCGCCAAGATGAACTTAACCCTAATTACAAAAATAGAAAAATATCAATATTTCGCCACAGCGAAGTGGAACTCATGTTGCGACGAAATAAACCCAAAAGGAACAGAGAAGAATGACGGGGAGTTGGCTGCAGTGACATGAAATGCACACCATGGCGAAATTATCGCAAAAGGAATAGAAAGAGATGAGGTATCCTTATCAAAGTGACGTAAACTTCACGTCGTGATGAAAATTACCCGAAAAAAACAAAAAGGTGATGGAAACTTTTTCCGCGTCGATATGGAATCCACGCTGCAACAAAATTCACCCGAGAGCAATATGAAAGAAATAAGGTAAGTTCGTCGCGGCGACATGGACTTTATGCCGTCACAAAATTTACCTGAAAGGAAAATTCAGGGAAGACAGAAATGAGAAACATGACTCACAAACAAATCACACAAACTAGATACTCAGCAACCTTAAAGATCTTATACAAAGTCATCAGGCACCAGAGACGCTCAACAAAATAAAGTGCAATACAATTAATCACATCAATTTGCTCAAACTTAAAGATCTATCATGCATCAGGCTGAAGAGTACACTAAAAATAAAATAGGAGACAGATTTAGCATGGGAATTATTGAATTGAAAAACTGATGCATAAACTAAAAGCTAAGCTAAGTTTCTATTGAAATAGTTTCTCCTGCACACTTAATTTAACAAACTAATGCATCTGACAATGTCATAATCAAGAACAGAGAAAAAGTAAGTAAACAAGTGAAGGAAAGAAATAACCTGATGAATTCTCCTAGTGAAGCTTCGATTGATAGCCATGCAGTGGTGAGACAACTTTACCACTTGCCATGTCGGTGTCAACCTCCACAATTCCATATTCACCGAAAACATTAATGGAAAACCTTTCTCCCAAAGGTTCATCATTTTCAATCGAAGAATTCAATGAGTACAGTGCAGAGCTAAAGTAAGCATTTTGGAGTTCAAATTCAGAGCATGCATCATCAATAACAATATCAAGCATGTTAACTCCTAAAAGTGAATAATCCTTATTAGGATGTTTCATTGCTTTGTACATGTTAAAGCACACTTTTTGATCTCCTACCTCCATAGTGATGGTACCTTCTTTCATGCTAATCATAGTACTAGCAGTCCTTAAGAAAGGTCTACCGAGAATTAAGGTAGTGTCCTGCACAACTTTAAAAGACATTCAAGCACATAAAAGTCAGCTGGAAAGACCAAACCTTTTACCTGGACCAAAATGTCCTCTATAATGCCTATAGGATGCCTAAGAGACCTATCAGCCAATTGTAGAACTACAGATGTAAACTTAAGACTCTTGACTTCTAATGATGTGTAGACAGACTTAGACATAACATTAATGGCTGCCCTTAAATTTAACAAGGCTCTCCTTATGGTAACTTTACCTATGATGCACGGGATGGTAAAAGATCCAGGGTCTTGACATTTTATTAGGATTTGGAGTTTGAACAATGCAAACACATTTGAGCTGACTTGCACTCTTTCATTCGGTCTAAACTTTCACTTGTTGGTGCACAGGTCTTTAAGATACTTAGCATATGCAGGAACCTTTTTACAAGGTCAAGCAAAGAGATATTGACTTCTACTCTATCAAACAAATTAATGATATCTTTCTCATGTTTAGTATCAGTCATCCTTTTGCTAAACAAATACGAATTGGAAAAAGGAAGGTCTTTTAAATTTACCTCCTTATCATTGGCTTCCTGAGTTCTTTTCTTGTTTGATTTTGCGTTGGTTTCAGAATTCACTTCCTTACTCTTTAATGGTTTAGACTCCTTTTCAGTCAAAAGTGCTCTCTCCTTGGAACTTTCAGACTTCTTGACTCTCTCATTTGTTGAAGGCAATTCTCTACACTCAATCTCCTCTTCATCTACTCCCTCATCTTAATTTTTTAACCTCACTTGTTTCCCATTTCGGAGGGTTATGGCATTCAAACTCTTGGGGTTCATAATAGTATTGGACAGGATAGCTCCACTGCTTCTCGCTTGGTTCTCACTCATGTTGTTGGATAGTTGTGTGATGTAAGAGTTGACATCCTCATCCTTCGTCTCCCTTTACTCCATTATCTTTTCTAGAGCACTAAACCGAGCAAAATTTTTAGAAGAATCCTATTGAATGAGAGAGGCTACGGTGTTGAATTAGTTATTATTCAAAGTCCTCTCCTCCTTCATCAACACCAACATGTTATGCAAAAGTTGATTAATGTCCTAATTTGGTGGTACAGTTAGAGCTTGTTGTTGATTGTGGAACTGGTTTGTGGAAGAACCAACCCCTCCAACTTGTTGAAATCTATTTGGACCTCTTCCTTCTTTATTTCTCCAACTGAGCTTAGTATTTTCTTTCCATCCCTCGTTATAGGTGTTAGAATAGGGATCCTATTTTTTATTAGGCTGCCCCTGATAAACAGTAGATACCTCTTGATAACGACCGAGGTAGACACTAGAGATATGCATTACTGACCTACAAGTATCAAAACTGGGTGTAGTAAGGTCCATAGAAGGTGTTGGACGATGCACACTCATGTTTTTCAACTCTACAATGATGAAGGACAACTGTGAAGTCACTTTACTTTCCAAAGAATCAACCTTAGACTCCAAATTTTCCATTCTTCGGGAATGAGCTGGTAAAGCTTCCAACTCATGCATGCCTCTGGTGTCTCTAACACTATACTGTTGGTGATTTAAAGCCATCTTCTTAATTAGATCCCATGCCTCCAAAACTGTGAGGTCAATCAAAGAACCTCTTGAAGCCGCATATAACATACCTTTGTTTTGACTTTTCAGCCCATCATAAAAATATTGCTCTAACTGCTCATCAGGTATTTGATGGTGGAAGCATTTGGATAAAAGATCTTGAAAATGGTTCCAATAGTCATGAAGGGATTCATTATAATCTTGGCATGCCGAGAAAATCTCCTTCCTCATTGATGAAGTTCTAGAGCCCAAAAAAAATACTTCTCCAAGAGTGCTTTTCACAGATTGGCCCAACTATGATAAGTATTTGCCACATGTCTTGGGAGGTTCATATACCACTCCCTCGCTTTATCCTCCAAAGATAGGTGAAAAACTTTCCATAGTACTTGATCACTCTGACAAATCATGGACAATGATTGCAAGTGGATGTAGGGATCTTCTCCTGTCAAGCTATGAAATTTAGGAAGAGAGTTAATAAGCAATCCTTTAACTTCAAAATTCACATCAACATTAGGGCAAGCAGCATTAAATGGATCATAATTCACATCAGACGTAGTTGCTTCCCTAATGGTCCTCCTTCTTTGATTTCCATTATTCTCTCCAACTTGCTCCTGCTCCTCATTACCTCCATTGTCACCATTCCTAGGATGGTTAGCATTAAGGTTAGGGTTTTGCAGAAAAGCTAGGTTTTCAACCATTATCACTCTGTCTAATGATTCACTCTCACTACTTGGCTGACTAGACTCCACTGAGATAATTCTCCTTTTTAAAAACTACTTTGTTTCTCTCTTTTTCTCTTCTCTCCTTTTTGATTTTTCTCAAACATCTCTCAATTTCTAGGTAGAAAGGTAGAAGTTTGGTTTTTCTGGGCATGCAAGGGACCAATTCAAATAAAAATAAAAGGTAAGAAAATTGACTTGCAAGCATACAAAGTCAAACAAAAAATGAGATGTGATGAATGCAAGTGTATAGGTATGTGAAAGTATGTATGTAAGTAAAGTATGTATGTATGGATCAAAAAGAAATCAAAAGAAATATTCAAAACTATGTAGATACAAAAATGCTAAGTATGAAAGGTGCAAAAAGTTCACTTTCCTATTGTTTGTGTTTTCAAAATTTTGATGTTATAGGAAAAAAAAAAAGAAATCCTATACTATTGACAAGTATGAAGCTAGACTATCTAGAATATGATCTAAGGAAAAGGCTTCTAAGCTCACTTAGCAGTAAAATGACAAAAGCTAACCTAAAGAATCAATTTTTTGGTTCCCAACTAACAGCGCCATTTTTATTCGAACCTTTATTCATACCCTTGGAGGTCAAATCAGAAAAATAATCCAAGGATTGCAATGTAGGAGGCACCCTCGGGTCGTCACACTTAATCAGAACCTAAAACGAAAGGACCTAACTTAAACTATGTGTCATAAAATGCAAGCTAATATGGTAAAGAGGGGGTTTTGATCTTTGAAAACATTAATTGTACTAAATGGAATTATAAGAAAAATACGTAAAATATATTTTTGGATTTTTGGTAATATAAAATGGAAAGATTAAGACAAATGATCAAATAGTGATAAAGTCCTCTTAAAAATGAGTTTTGACTATCATAGTTCAAAATTAATTTTTGATGGTAGTGAAATCACTAAGTTTAAAATGGGTAAACCTTAAAGAACTCTTTAAGTCCAAGATCTTAATCAATGGGACTCCATTTCTTAAAACCTTGTTAAATGCTCTTAGTGTGTGTAGTGGATAAGTCTATGCAACAAGCCACTTTGAAATCTAGAATTAACTCAATATCAAACACAACTATACAAGATAAAAGAGAATCAATAAGATCACAAATAGACATATATGAGATTTCATATATTTAAGCTCAAATATCTATATAAACTAATCCAAACCACACAATGAATATCCAACATTTGATTAAACCATAATCAAGTATGTTCAACTACAAATTACAAATCCTAAACCTAGGAATTCATAAATCATAGCTAAACCATGGATTAAGCTACTCCCCTTTTAAGATCATTGAACTCTAGCCATTGCTACATCTTCAAGAGGACAGAAACACTTAGCCACACATAGCTCTAAGATACTTCACAACTGATAAGAAATTAGAGGCACCCATGGTAGAAGTCGACAATAAAAAATGGAAGAAATATGAGATGGATATGAGAGAATACGATGGTGTGATAGTGGGTGGCAAGATGATGGAATGAATGCATGAATGTCAGCTCCCTCCTTCCCTTTTTGTGTTGAGAATGAAGGAGTTAGAGAGAGAATGGGTGTTGTGTTGGAAGAAGATAATTTAATGGACCCATTTGATTTTAAGGTTTCTAAACTAGTTTTTGGGTTTTCTAACTTAGATGGACTATGAATAAGTTAGGTTTGAGCTTAATTTGTATTTATTGCATTTTTTATTATTAAAGTTTATAAATTTTATTAGAATATTGTTTTGAATGAAACCTTGGTTGTTTTAGGAAACCAAGAGAATCCTACCTAAGAGCAAGAAGGAAGACAACCTTGAGTTAGATTTTTTACAAGCCAATTAGGTGGGTAATTTATTTATAGCTATTATGTGATTAGGAAAATTCTTGCTTATGTGTGTGAATGTTGATTTCTTGAAATTGAATTATTGTGATTTGATGGGAAATACATGATGCATTATGATTATGTTATATTGTGAAAGAGGTTATAACATTTTGAATTAAATGAAAAGAAGGAAAAAACATGAAAGTATGATCATATGATAAAATGAATATGTGTTTTTGTTTGGTCGAGAGATAAATCATTTTGTTCGTTACGTGCATGTAGATAAGAGCCTTCTCCTGAATGCCCGCTTGTGGCGTATGAGCTCTGAAAATGGACTCATTTTATTGATGGTGCAAACTTCGGTTTCTTCATTTCGTACCTACGAGATCCTTTGAGCCATTTGGTTGTGCATTACATCTTTGAATTGTCAAGTATGATGCATTTGAATGATTTGTTTAATGGATAAAGTCTATATTATGTGTTATGTATTAACTATTTAATTATGAGTTTTTGAGCTAAATTAGTGAATGATTGAATTGCTAGATATATAAATACATATGCTTGAATTTGTGGTAATTTCCGATGGCTATAAATATATTATCCACTGAGCGTCGTAACTCAATCCAATATTTTTTCACTCCTCAAGTGCAGAACGAGAGGGTTAGCAATCTTTGCAAGGCATCGGAAACTTCAAGATAGTTAGAGACTTTTGTAAATAAGTTAGTTTGATAATTTTTGGTTAGCTTTATAAACATATCAAACATTGAGCATCCAATGTATTTTGTATCTTGTGTTAAGTCTTTGATATAATGTTGATATGTAATTAAAGCTATGTATGAACTTCATTTTGACTTAGAAATGAATGGAGAATTGAAGAAGTTTCCAATGTGTATGTGCTTATTTATCTTGTAGTTGTACATTTCCTATTTCAAGTCTTTTATAGGTGTAAAAATTGTGTTTGACTTTAGGAGAACAATTGGATTAATCTAGGTAGTATTAGAAAAAGTTGTCTCTTGGAAATTGTAGATTATCTTTCTAGCTTTTCAATGCTATAGTATGAAATATTTGGATATCGAAGTTAAGAGATATGATCATTAGAAGTTTGTGATGCTACATAGGATGGACATTCGGGACAGTTGCATTAATTTGAAATTTTAACCCTTTTAGAGGCAAAATATCTTTTTAGAGTCTTCATGGAAGTTGTAAGTCTAGAAGTCCTCTTCGAAATGGTCTTTAAATGACCTTAATATGATATTTCTAGTAAAAGTTGTACCTTTTTTACCAAGACAGTTCAGAAGAAAAAAAGCAGGAAGGGAGAAGTCACAATCACGACTCTGTAGAAGGTCGCGCAAGTCGTGATCGCGACATCGCAGTCGCACACGAGCAAGTCGCGATCGCGACCTGCAGGCTTTCCCCACCCCCCAAAACTTGAACATATTTCACTTTTTTGAGTATAACTTTGTCGTCCTACCTCCAAATGACCTTATTTTTACACCAATGGATTCCTAACACATTTTTCTCCCTCTCTCCATAAACATTTATGGGTTTTGAATTGATTTAAAAATTATTGATTGAATCAAAGTAAGGGTATGGGTTGGAAGAGTATGAATTGGATATTTTTACTAAACCTACTTTGGTATTTTGATGATTTCTTGATCTGTAGAGTTCCAAATGAGATGATTCTTATTCCTAAATAAACTAGAGACATAAAGATACAAATCCTTTTAAAAAAATTTTAAGCTAGTCTCTAAGTCTTACAATTTTTGGATGGAAGTTGAGTATAGTGTACAGTTTCATTTTGTTAATAGCCTGAAAATGTTTGAGGTAAAACTTTCACATTTTTGAACCAAATGGAATGGTTTTGGTATCATTAGAAACTTAAGACAATGGCGAACAAATGTTCTGAGGAAGTCAAATTGAAATTCCAGTTGAAGGTTTCCCAAAATCTGTTCTGAAATAGAAAAAATGAGTTTGCTTACGTCTTATGACTCCAAATGTTGGGCTCCAGAAGCGGAGTCCAACACTACCCATCATTATCTCGAACCAATTGGATTGTGAGTAAGAAGAGAAAGTGGTGGAGACCATTAGGAAGAGGATGAGAGCTATGGGGTGGCAATTTTTTTATATTAGGTGTTGGCCCTCGAATTTTTCGTATTGAATTAAACATGATTTAACTGAATTGTCAGATTTGATGGATAAAGTTTTGGA
>JANIHY010138028.1:0-11226 GCA_027479065.1 Erythroxylum brevipes
CAACCCCCCTCCCCCCGTCGCCCACCCCACTCTCCTTCCCTTATTCAAGTGATGAGCAAGAGATCGAGTGAAAGAGAGTAATGACATCGCTCTGATTAGGCATATTTTGTATTTTAAGCTAGAAGTGGTAAACATAAGGCTTTAATCGCATTTCAAGTATTATTTGTTCAAGTATCCTTTGTATTTTGGGATTTTCAAAATTGTTTTATTTTGGCTCGAAAACCCCATTAAAGCTTTATAAAACACTTATCTATTGATGATAATGAAATATGATTATGTTTTTGGCTCATGACTCTCAAAGTTTGTACATTGCATTTTCAAACTTTCATAGGGGTAAGAATTTGTGTTTAGATGTCAGGGAAAAACTGTACTAATATAGGTTGAATTAGACAAGTTATCTTCTTGAAATTTGTAGATTATCTTTCCAACTTTCTAACAATATAAAGTTTGCAATTTTTGGATATCGGAGTTAGGAAATAAGTTCATTATAATTTAGTAATGTTCTATAGGATATATGAGGGATAGCTATAGTAAATGATGGAATTTGTTATATGTGATGAATCATTTGAGTAGAGATTAGAGAGTTTAATAAAATAAACTTGGTAATTAGATTGATATGAAGTGATATTACATTAGAAGAGTTGAATTTGGGAAGATTATGAGTGAACATTATGTTAGAATGGATGTAGGTACCATTGGGAATGCTTTGGAAGGGCTTATGTCTCACCTATGCTCGTTAGACAGACTTTATGTTCGTTAAACAGACCTTTTCAGATCTGAAAATGTCACCAACACATTCCATTTCTATTAAATGGACATTAGGTCTATGAAACAGACCTTCAGTAGTCTGGAAGACACCTCAGAGCCCATGCCTGTCCACTAGGTGGAGGTGTATGTCTGTTTAACAAACATACACTGTACACTCTCGGAAATTTGAGATTTTGACCTTCTAGATGACAAAATCCCTCTTTAAGGTCTTCATAAAAGTTGTACATCACGAAGTCCTCTTCAAAATCATCCTATAATTACCTTAATCTAACATCGTTACTGAAAGTTATGTCAATTGTCCCAAAACAGGTATAATATGATTCAAGATATAATCATGTTTGGTACTTTTGGCCATAACTTCATCATCCGACCTCAAAATGAAGTGATTCTTAAGCAAATAGTTTCCTAACATATTTTAATATCTCTACATAAAAATTGGTAGCCTTTGGTATTTATTTGAAAAAGATTGATTTAAAGAAAGTGAGGGAATAGGTTGGAGCAGCATTATACCCATTGATCAAATAGGAAAATTTTTAGGATGTTATGACAATGAAGATGAACCGATGATGGCTAATGAGAGTTCATTAAAATAACTCTACAGGATAATACGGTCATGTGTTATCATATTCTGAATAATTGGGCTCCAAAAATGGGTCCTACATATTCAAGATATTTCTAGAGTGCAAGAACTCAGTAGAGATTGATAATGTTAAGATAGATGCTGAATATGAGAGATCATCAACTTAGGTTTTATTCTAAACAACCTCATAAGGAGAAAGTGCAAACTGTGACACTTGAAGATCATAATTTTGTCACGTGAAGTTAGTAGTAATAAACAAAGGGGATGTTTGGGAGGCAACCAAAGAAAGTTCATTTTTTTTCCTTTACATTTTTGAATTTTTTTCTTGTTGTGTGTTTTTCTATTTTGTTTGCTTATTACATGTTTTAAGTTTTCAAACAAAACGTGAGTGAGAGTCAAACAAAAAAACAAACATTTTCTATTTTTATATTGCTTCTAGGACTATATAGTCATGATTAGGGAGTGAATTGCCTAAAAGAATCCATGGAAAGTTAACATATACTTTTACTTTTTTTATTGTTCAATATCCATTAACTTTTCAAGAGTTGTGACTATTGTTAGACACAAGCCAGTGAGATTTTGAGCCTTTCTAGACTGACAAATCCATATCAGTCTCATTGTCTTTTTCTTATATGTAAATTTCATAACATGTACATCCTAACTTTGCTTTGATATTCTATTCAAGACTACATTTTTATCATATGCATTCACATGGAAATTCTTATTTTTACAAACTACATCCGTCAAATAGCATACCCATTGATATGATTTTTTCCTTTATTAAGCCCCCTTAAGCTTTATTAACCTTTCTTTTTGTGTTAACCACATTACATGCTTTATTTTGGACCTCGATCTAAAAGTGGAAATTTAGAGTTATTGCTTGAAATAAAATGAGTACATATATATATATATATTGTGTTATAGATGTTATTGTGCCGTAATCAAATATGGGTTTGTGTATGGCTTTGAATTATGAATTGGTATATGGATCGTATTGGAATGTGAATTATTTATAGATGATGAGTTGAGAAACCATAAGCATGAACAATGGTTATACATGTAAGATATTGTTTGGTGGATGACAAGATAAATCATTTGAAATGAGGTTGAAATAAAAGAAGTGAAGTTGCGATAAATGTTAAGTTTTGTACGAGAATAAAAATGTGTATGCTGTTTCGAGGGAAATTCTGAAATAATTGAAATAGAATTGGACAAAGTTACCTTCTTCAAAGTTGTAGCTTGTTCTTTTATCTTTACAACGATACCAAGTATTCAAGTTTTCGAAATTGGAGTTAAGAGTTATGATTGATGGAAGTTATGATGTTACATAAGATTTGTGTTGTGATAGCTTTGATGAAGTTTGAAATTTGAGTTTTAAAGAACCAATTAAGTTGAGATTTGAGAAATTTGTGAATTGAATTTGTTGTTTGGATTTTTATGAAGTTCTTAGGCTTTTGAATAAGTGAATTTGTGAAGATTATAATTGTATATAGTGTTAGGATGATTGTTGGAAGCATTGGAGAAGGTTGAAGGGGTTTTGAGAAACCCATGTCCGTTAAACAGACATGGAAGTCCGTTTAACGGACCTTCTTGGGTCAACATGACCCCTTGTTTCGTTCATGTCTGTTAGACGAACATGAATGTCCATTTAATGGGCTTTCTCGGATGAAATAGTGCTTCCAAGGCCGTGAATGTCTGTTAAACTGACATTCATGTCCGTTAAACGGACATTCAAAGGTCAGTTTGTGAGAATGGAGATTTTTCATACTTCTAGATGCAGAATATGATTTTGTGGTCTTCATAAGAGTTGTATATATAGAAGTTGAATTTCAAATGGTCTAAGAACGAAATCAATCCTACTTCTATATTGAAAGTTATGGCGATTGCGCCAGTAGAGGTACAAATCGATTTAGGGTTTAAGCATGGGTGATTCTTTTGGGCATAACTTACTCATCCGACCTCCAATTGAGGTGATTCTTAGACCAATAGATTTATAATACATGTATCTTTCTCCAAATGAAACTTTGTATCATTTGGAGTTCAATTGAAAAATGCTGATTGAAAAATTAAGAGAGGTCGGTTAGAAGAGCATGATTTGAGTATGTGCACGCTTTAGTGTTTTAAATATATCTTGAGTTATAGGCCTCCGATTGGGATGATTCTTTCTTAAAAATGATCAAGAGATATAGAGCATCATGTTTGGTATTAGATAAATAATATGAACCATTAATAACTAAGGTGATTTTCTTGGAATACGCTCACGTCTTAAGATAATCGAGACGATTTGTTTCCTTCCGATTTTGCTATTTTCCTTCCTCATCCGACCTTTATTCAATCTTTTGCTTATATCTTTTCCTTCTGACATCCGATTGAATTGGTTTTTGAAGTGTTGGATTCCTAAGACTACTATCTACCTACTTATAGGAAATTTGTGACTTTATGAGATTAAATTGAGGTTGATTGATTTAATCAAAGTGATTCAGATAATTTTTATGAACATGGTTCAGTCTTTTTCGAAATTCGGGATCTGTGGTGATCCGATTGACGTGATTCTTGAGGAAGAATAAAATTAAGACATGGGTCTACAATTCATATGAATAAATGAAATTTAAATTTATCTCCGAAGACTTTCAATTTCAGAATTTAATTTCGGATTAGTGTTCAACATTGGATTAGGAACATCTAAAAGCTTTTTGTCCATAATCTAGTAATCCAAATGAGGTGATTATTGATTTGTATTAAACTAGAGAAATAGAGATACAAATGTTCATAAGGGTCTAAGTTTCAATTTAGTTTTTAAGAATGTCAATATTCGGATGGAAATAAAGTGTTGGAAAATGTTTTAGAAAAATGACAGTCCGAAATGTTTGGACTATAACTTTTGATGTAGGGCACCAAATTAAATAATTTTGGTGACGTTAGGAAATTAAAACCATGATGAACATTTTTCTAGAAGGAAGTTTTAGCAAATTCCTTCAATTTGATATGAGAAAAATGTCCTAAAGTAAGCATGAATTGAAATAAAGTTCAGGGGCAGTTTTGGAAGTTTACTTAAAGAGTTAAGTTTATAGGCTTATGAGGAGGGACAAAAGGGTCATTAGCCACTCACTAATGACATGGCATGAGGGCTGCTATTTAAGAGGATGAAACCCACGAAATTAGAGGGAAAAGAACAAAGAGAGAAGAGAGAAATGAGAGATGTCGTGGAAAGGAAGGAGAAGGAAGAAGATGATGCTAGGGTTTCGTAATTTTGGGGCTTCTAACATGATTTTTGCGTGCATTCTAGAGGAAAACTAGGGAAGAGGATGGAAGCTTCCCAAGGGGCTTTGAAAATCCGAAATTGAACAAGAGATGAGGTAAGAGAAAACTTTTGATCTTTGGATTTTTGTTGAAGTTTTGGTTTAGAAACCTTAATAATGGTATGGGTTTGTCAATTCTATGCTCAATTTTGGAGATTTGATGTTGTAATTGGATTAATTTTGGATAATTGTGAATTAGGGTTTATGCCCAATTTTTATGATTTGGAGATTTTGGAAGCTTATGAATTAGATAATTGGAATATATGAGGAATTAGTGTTTCCTAAACTCAATTTGAGCAATCATGTTATTTATGATGTTGAATTTGGGTGAATTGGTTTAGGTAATTTTAAATTGGAGGGAAGAAAGAAGCTATGGGCAAATTGACGATTTGGATAAGCTTTTAGCATCGATTCAGGGTGTGTAGTATGTTTATTTATTGAATTTTAAGCTAAGCATGTGTTATTGAAAAATGAAGAAGCAAAATTTTAAGAAATTATTGTTTATGTGAATGTTTGAAAATTATGATTTTTGAAGGTTTAAATCCAATGTTTTCGAAATGTTTTAAGAAAATACAAGACTTATGAAAATCATGTTTTCGAATTATTTTAAAATTTTGAACAATGTGCTTTATGAATTTGTATACGTTTGATTTATGTTGTAAAGAAATAAATTGCATTCATTGTCATGATTTTGATTTATATGTGATTAAATTGATGAATTGAGATTGAGTATGATTGACTATATGAATTGATGTGAAATGATGATTTGATATGAAAATTTTGAAAAACAAGATTTTCGAAAAGTGCCTTCGGGCAATCCGAATTTTTCGGTTTTGAATCATGTTTTATGTGGGTTTGGTCAGGTCCCACACGTGGGACGAAGTGCGCACTTGTCTGTTTTAAAGTCTTCTCCCAGCTACCCGTTAGTGGCACTGAAGTTCGATCTCAGACTCCTATAAGTCACAGCTACATCGGACTGCGATGCGGGAAGGTGTAGTACGTTTCATTCACAGCTGCACAAGATCGCTATGGGGGAATGTGCAGTACGTTCTGTTTTGGACCGAGCCAAACTATTTGATGTGTTATGTGTTTTGTTTTGTTTATAAGTGTGATGCATTGCATGTTTCGAATGATGTTTTAAAAAAAATATGAAAGAAATTAAGATTTACACGATTTTGATGTTATTCATGAAAAGTGAAAAATGTGAAAAATTTTGAGAAATTTGTGAAATGCGGACTTGATTTTTTTTTTCAATTGTCCAATTTTGGAGATTGATTATGAATGATTTGAAAGTTTGAAAGTTTTAGAAATAAGCCTTTGATGAACTGTATTTTTGTTAAATGTTTAACCATGGAAAAAGAGTTTTTAGCAACTGTTTTTGCTTATGATTCAATTTATAAATATATTATCCACGAGCTTTGTGCTCACCCCCCTTCCCTTTCATCCCCATCTCTAGGTATTCGAGTAGGAGATCGGATGAAAGAATGTCAAGATGTGTTGTTCGATTTTGTATCGTTTGTATCTTGTATAAATTTGGGATTTTTTGTATCAGTTTGTATAAGGCTTGATTTGCCCATTTATGTTTGACAAGCAGTCTTTTCAGGATGTATGTGATTTATGAAATTTGTGTATATAGTGAATATGGTGTATATGAATTCTGGAATGGTGTATTTCATTGAATTATGGATATGACTGGTGTTTGTATATAATTGTGATCAATTTTTGGGTTTGGATTGAATGGGGAATTAGAATATGGAATTGAGATATTGAAGGTGATTTGGGATTAGAAGATGAATTTGTATATTGAATTGAGAAATGAATATGAATTGAATGTGGATAATGTGTTTTGGTTATGGATAAATTTGATTGAGTGGAACTTATTGAAATGTTTTAGAAATAGGATTGCGTTTGTTTATGCTGAGTTTCCGGACGGGGGTCCGAGGAATCTGATGATTGTGTGATTGAATAGGTTTATTGAGGTGAATTTTAAACCCCTTTACAGGTTTGGGTTAGTTGAAATGCAGCCATTATGTTGCCAAATTTCTGATTCAATTAGAGTTAGAATAAAATAAGAATTGTTTAAAAGATGAATTTTGGATTTATATGAATGTATAAGAAGATGATTAAGGATTGAAGCTTTGCATGTATAAGAAGTTTGTTACGCTTTGAGAAATTGATTGAGGATAATTTCCAAGAAAAGGGAAATTATTTGGATTTGCATGAATTTGAATAAAGATGATTATAAGAAAAAGAAAAAAAATTTATAACGGGTTCGAATTGGTTTAATCTAGGGTTTCCAACACGATAAGTTTTCTATGTTTACGCTTCGGATGTCGGCAATTTGTGTTTCAGTTCGCTTGAATCGTTTATTTGATTTGATTATGAGCCAATTCGATTTGACTTCGTTTGTATGCTTTGATTTTCAAGTTGGCTTTCGATTCGAAATTGATTTGCTTCAATTCGTTTGCTTCCACCTTTCGTTTTGATCCGCCTTTCGTTTCGCAAATCGAAACCACTATACTTTGATTTCGATTTCTGCTTTGGGATTTGTTTTCGCATCGTTTGTTTCCGATGCTTTCGAGCTATTTGTTTCACTTTGTTTTCCTATTGGTTGTCCGTTTCCGGTTGGGATCTGGTCTCCGAGATCGGGTCCCAACAATTTGTTTAGTAAAAGGGTGAGATGCTCTTGTTCTTCCTTAGTACACTCCCTTTTCTTTGTACTCTTTTGCTTCACGAATAGAGACTTTCATAGCCTTTTCAAACTCAATGTTCGTTGTCATCTCTTCTTTTTCCTTATACTGCTTTAAAGATTCGACATCGTCAACTTTTATGAATGGTATTCTCGATGGGTAATGTGGAGGAGGAACATAGGGAGGGTTCTCATTCTTTTCTTCATCCTTTTTCTGCTTCTCTTGGTCTTCTACATAGTGGGTTTCAGGTGGTCTATTTGTTGGTTCTCCTAACTCTTTCCTACTCCTAAGTGTGATAACCTTAACTTACTCTTTTGGATATACTTCTATGTTGCTCGAAAGACTTCCCACACGTTTTGTAGATAATATATTAGCAAAATGTTCCACTTGAACCTCCAGGCTGAGTCCTTGTTACTTGATCAATTTGCCCTTCTAACATATTTTGGGTCTCATCCATACTTATAAGCTTATCTATGATCTTGTCCAGTTTGGAATCAAATTCATTGTATTTATCTTGTCGAAATCCATATGACGCTTGTCTAACCAAATCTCATTATTGTTAGACCAATGAAAATTTGGGTGGTTATGCCACATCGATTGGTATGTATTGGAATAACAATTGCTATCTTCCTGACTAACTTGTGCTCCATTAAAATTGAATTGCTCAACATTGTTGTTTTCCCTAAAGAAGCAATCAGCTATGATATAGCTCTTTTATCCACATAACTCATATTCATGCTGCATTGTTGTGACTAGAGAGTATGAGGTGGCTTTCAAGCTATTCAATTGTTTGGTTAAGTTGTCGATCTCAGCCTACAATGTTGTCATTGAGTTTGTAGCAATCATTCCTCCTAAGTCCCAAAAGGTTGACTACTGTCTTCCAACAGATT
This sequence comes from Erythroxylum brevipes, assembly GCA_027479065.1. Lineage (NCBI taxonomy): Eukaryota > Viridiplantae > Streptophyta > Magnoliopsida > Malpighiales > Erythroxylaceae > Erythroxylum > Erythroxylum brevipes. The sequence goes on from JANIHY010138028.1 coordinate 8,228, forward strand.
AATGCTGATTCAATTGTTTTCCTCATGAATGATCTCCAGTAGCTGCATCTATGGTGCTCCTTATAGGTGGATTAACTCTAGTGTAGAAGGTTTGCAATAGGAATTTGTTAGGTGGGTTATAATGAGGATAGCTCCTTTGCAACTCCGTATACAGCTCCCACGCTTCATATAAAGGCTCCTTGTCATTTTGCTAGAAATTGATAATTTCTTTTATTAGTCTTATTGTCTTGTTTAGAGAGAAATACTTATATAGAAAAACTCGTACCAACTGCTCCCAAGTTATGATGTTGGCTGGGTAGAGAGAATTTAACTAAGCTTTGGCTTGATTCCTAAGTGTAAAGGGGAAGAGCCTCAAACTAACAGCATCCTCCAACATCCCAATATATTGGAAGGTGTTGCAAATTTCTAAGAAATTAGCTAAATGAGCATTAGAATCCTCATTGGCTAATCCATAGAATTGCACGTCAATTCGTAGCATGTTTAGCAGTGATGGTTTGATCTTGAACGTATTCACTTGTACTAGTGGTTGTGTAATCCCTTGATGATGGGCATTGAGTTGTGGTCTCATGACGTCCATAAGGGTCTGTTGCTCTGCATGATGTATTTCCTCCACCATCATTCTTTCCATCTCTTTTTAGTGTTCAACTCTTCAGATTCCCCATTGTTGTCTGGTGATATCCAAGTTGATGTGTCATCTACTTTATACCTAGTTCTCTTTTTGTCTCCTTTTTTCATAAAATATGGTGAAAAAGCCTTAGACTGCAAGAATTAAACTAATCTACACCTTTTTGGTAACGACGCTAAAAACTTGATCATGTCGATCGAGCTTTAAAATTTATAAGCCCTCAAATAGCGCAAGCACACAGGTCACGATTTTGGTATAAAAGGTGTCAATCCCACGAGAAGGGGGACTATTTTAATCCTAAAAATCTAAGGCTAAAAGGATATGAAACTAAAAATAAACAATGTAACAAAAAGGAAATATAATAATTAAATTCAACCAATTAAATCAAAAGTTAAACATGAAGGAATTAGTAATTCAGCAACAAGCACACACAATGGAAGTCAACCAAAGAATTTACCAAGTTATAAGAAAAGGGATTTTACCTATCATAATGGTAATTTAGCTGAAAATGTGTTAATGGGTGTTAGTTCTAGATAATCCTATGGTTGATTACCCTCTCTCGAGTTATAACCATCAACCCTAATTTATAAACCCTAATTGGATATGAAATTTGCAATTTCTCAATTCACAAATTATCCAAAACCCTAATTAGCTCTGAACACTCTAATAAACTATCGGAATATCACACGAGATCTCTCTTCGCACAATTTCCAATATGATTTGTTACAGTTTCTATTAAATCATCTCTTATTAATCCAATTTAATTATTTTCATTCAATTCACCCTCTTAGTTTTTTACCGAATTACATAAGAACGTAATCAAATAATGACATTCATCCAATAAACACAATCAACTAAATTATCATTAAATCAAAATAAAATCTTGAAGAAGAGTTAGAACATCATCAATATTCTACCATCTATCATCATACAATCCATCCCAACTTTATACATGAATAGAATTGAAACAAAAAGGAAATAGAAACTTAGAATGCACGATCTAAGAAGGCAGCAACGTGGGGAAACTTCCTGATCCAAGAAGCACATCGAGACCGCTTCTTCTTCCTCTTTTTTTATTTTCCTCCTCTCTTTCTCTTCCTCTTCCTCTTTCTCTCTTAGGGTTTCCAAAAGTAGCTACACGACAAAGCTCTTTTCTTTCTTCTCTTCTTGTTCTTTAAATAGGCTCTTATGTTTTTGGTAACCCTAGGGCTTTTTTCAAATCCAAAAGGTCCAAAAGCCCCTCAAAACATGAAGTTCATAATTGTTTGCAAGTCTGCCCAATGCCCATGATCATGGCTCACATTTGAGCCTTATGTCACGATCGTGGCATGTTGGCCACAATCGTGGGCCATTCCTAGAGATTCTTTCATGATCATGTAGGTCGTTATTTCAGCCCAAATGTCTCCAAAACTCCTCTATTCTTCGATATTGACCTTAAAACATTAGCAAACACATCAAGGTACCTCAAAAATATAATATTTAAGCTCAAAAGCTTGTACTAACCCTGAAAATAATTAAAACACAAATAATTAACAAACTAACACAATTCTAAGCTAATCACATACTAAATGATTGAATTAATAGATAAATATAAATCAAACTATGCCCTAAAGCACGATGCAATTTACACTTATCATTACTCTTTTTTTGGAATGTGAGATGGTTAAATAGCCTTTAAAAAAGTAAGGACTTAATCCTAAAGAGAAAACATGCTCTCTTAGGACTTTTGGAGACTAAAATAAGAGGAAACATGCTTTAGGCATAAAAAAAATATTTTGGATCAAACTAGTCCTGTGTTTCTAACCTTTCTCACCAATATTATGGTTGAATTGTTATCTTATTTGAATCTTTTATGATTTTGGTTAATGTAGTGGATTTCATAGATCAAGTGATACACCTTAGATGTTTCTTTGACTACTGATATTCTCTTTTTGAACTGCAATCATCTATGCTACTATTCTAGGTTTTTAGAGACAGAAATTATGGTACAATCTTAGAATTATCTAATATAATATTTAGGGTGGTCAGTTGTTGATTGTTGATCTTAATTGTGTCCTTTATATATGAAGTTGAAGGTGGGAGAGTTAACTAAAGGAAACTAAACAATGAGCTTAGCCAAGTGATTTCTCAACTTGGTGTTTTGGACTATATAGGGATGCATTTCATATGGTCAAATAACTAAGTAGGGGAATGGTTCATTAGGAAAAAGTTGGATCAAGTTCTGGTGAATGGTTGTTGAATCGATCAATTTCTATGTTTATATGTAAGCTTTAGATCTCCTCTTGTATCTGACCACTTAACCATAGAGGTCCTGAATCTCAATTCTGTTGGACCCCGATCTTTGAGTGACATTGAGAAATATTAAGTGAAATAA
>JANIHY010138129.1:0-11213 GCA_027479065.1 Erythroxylum brevipes
AAGAACAACCAGTTTCAAGCAGTGGAGGTTTTGTTGGACTGGATTAGAGAAATCAAGAGGGAAGATGTCCTGAACATTAAGGATGAATTAGGCAACACAGTACTGCATATTGCAGCTTGGAAAAAGCAACGTCAGGTTAGTAGTAGAATACGCCAATCTTTTAAATTTTTATTAGTTAGTGTTTTTACTATGTGCAGACCGTTTCTACCATCTCTCAGCCTTTGATCATTTCCTTTCATCAACTCCATAGCCACACAGAGAGATAACTTGTAACCCATGACGTTACTTCCCCTAATCTCAATTGGCACTCTGGAAAAATAAAAGCTTTTAAACTTAAAGAGATATGTTTTTCTTTGCGTTTTAGGTCACTTACATGATGTCATTGCTTATAAAGAAGTTCATTAAAACATTGAACTAATAGAAGAGTTGAATATGTGAAGTCAAAGATATCAATCCTGAAGAGTCCCTCTCCCTATTCATTCACATTATTTAGTTAAAAGCCAACCAAACTAAATTTTATAAACTAAAAAGCTTTTTTTTTCTCTAAGAATCACTGCAACCAACATTAAATCTGACAGAAGTAAAGAGTTTCCAGTAAACCATCGAACCATGCCTGTAAATTTTCGGAATTGACGCAAGTAAAAATCTGACTGAAGAAAACCCTACAGGTAATTGAATTGTTACTTGGATTTAGAACAACTATGAATCCAAGCTCATTGGAAGTGAATGTCACAAACAATAGCGGCCTTACCGCCCTTGATGTGCTACTGATCTTCCCAAGTGAGGCAGGAGACAGAGAAATCACTGACATCCTTTGCTCTGCTGGAGCCTTGAAAGCCAGTCAGCTCTCTCCTGAATCTGAATTTCAGTTAGTTGGCATCCCTTCCACGCCTAAGATGAGGTCGGTAGAACAGGCGCAAAATTTAGTAGAGTACTTTAAGTTTAAGAAGGGTAGAGACTCCCCCAGTGAAACTCGAACTGCATTACTAGTTATTGCAGTTCTGGTGGCAACCGCGACATTCCAGGTTGGAGTGAACCCTCCAGGAGGTTTATGGCAGGATACCCTAACCCCAGATCAGATCAATGGGACTGGGACAAACAGTGTGAAACCACATAAAGCAGGGGAGTCCATTATGGCCACATCAAATGCAGTTGCATTTGCCCTCATTGTTTTTTTCAATTCAGTAGGACTATCGGTGTCCCTTGTAATGATCAACATCCTAACAAGTAGATTCCCCCTGCAAGTAGAGCTTCAAATATGCATGTTCACAATGTATTCTACTTACAACACAGCTTTAACCAATATGGCAGGAGATAACACAAAGCTCTATGCTACAATAGCCACGTCAATAATCACTTCACTTATACCACTCACATTCAGGTGGGCACGATTGAATTCAAAGCGGATCAAGGACATGGTTCGTAGAGCCACTTCAATATCCACACGGTAGGAAGATTAAGTGCAAAGCCTGGAGCTCAACAATGGACAATATTAGGGAGTATTAGACAAGCTAGTTTGTTATTGCATCGTGTTGAGGTTGGTGTTGTTAGTTTATGCCCTTGTAGTAAATCAATTGGAAGCAAATTCATGTATGACGACATTATATTTTTTATTAATGAAAAGATTTTATTTATTTTTATGTATTAATTTAATTAATATTTTATGTTTTAATACTGAAGATAAAAGTCTTGGAATAATAACTATTTAATTAAAATTATGATAAGATCATAATTATGATATTCAATTTACACTTATGTGTTATTTTTAAATGTTCCTAATTATAGTTTCATCAAAACTGGATATTGTTGAAACGGTAAAGCTAACACACATTATGCTTCTTTCTTATGAAGAAAGTAATTAATCTCATGAATTAAAGTATAGAGATACTTAAACTAATGTGTGGGTGATTATTAGAGAATAAGTGTAACATCTCATGTTCAGGGCTAGACCCCAAAATAGTGAATTGAGTGTATTATGAGAAATTATAAGTACATTGCATACTCATTCATCATTGTATGTTTACACATATGTGAATATATTTTTTAATACGTTAAAATAATTGTATATCTATTCATTGACATTTTCCGAGTATAATTGATTTATAAATGCGATTAAAATGTGAATTGTGGATTATTTGTGTTAAAAATTTATTTGAGATAATAATAATTATTTCGAAAATTTTGGTAAATTGTTGGAAATTTTCAAAATTTTGGGATAATTTGGACTAGGAAAAAGATTGAAATAAAAGACAAATAGACCAACAGCATTGTGACATGTGGCAACAAAAATAAGTGACACATGTATTGCATGCAAGAGGACATGTAGTCACGTGTTTAGGAAGGAATTTTCTACTAGTGTTGTTCTTCATTCGGTTTTGCTCATCACTGAAAATATGAAATTCTCTTCCTTTGTTAACCATACAAAAAGAGTTTGTGATTTGTGTATGTGAAATTGATATTTGATTCTTACATCAAAGTAAGAATTTCAGACCATATAGAGAGTGCTTGATTTATGTCAAAACTTTATTATTCATCCATTCACCAAAGTTTGATCTGCTGAAAATTTAGCTAACTCAAGTAAGTTGAGTTTTAAGTTTTTTGATATTGTAAATGGTGATATGCTTGTGATATTGGATTTAATTGGAAAAACATGTAACAAATGAATAAAATGCAGAAGTTCATGAAAGTTGACGTATGAATATATATGTTTTATTTTTGTTCACTTTTGATATGCGGGAATATGTGTGGGTTTTTTTTTAGATGATCTGATGTGAGTTTAAAGATAAGGAAAATGAATTGGGTGAGGTCCTGATATTGAAATGATAAAATTATAAGTTTTTGATGAAAAAAAAGTGTAAAAGAAGGTGGAAAAATGCATAAGATGGATGTAAGATAGATAGAAATGCAAAAACTAGAATTTGCGTGAATAAGTATACAGTTTTTTATGTTTATGATGATTTTTGGATTTTTGATTTATTTGTGTTGAGATGGGCTGAGATGGAAGTAGAAAAGTTAGTTTAGGCATAAGATGTATGAGTTGGATAGTGTGAAAGTGGGAAAATCTAGAAAAAAAAATGGAAGAAGAAGAAGACCTATGCTTTAGAGAGAGAAGTGAAGAGGAGTCTTACCAAAGGTTTACTATAGAGAGACTGTTTTGAATATCTTTCATTCATTTTTTATAACTTTTGTCTCCTGACATCTGAATGCCTTGAAAATTGAGCCAATACACTCTTAAGAAATTGATTTTCCTCTCCATGAAAATGTAGAGCCATTTGAACTGATTTGAAAAAAGATTGATTGAATCAAAGTGAAGGTATGTACTAGAATATTATAAACTAGAGATATTATATTGAACATGCTTCGGTATTTTGATTATAACTTGATTCGTAGAGCTCCAAATGAGATGATTTTGATTCAAAATAAGAAGAATTTGAATTTGAATTATATCTTTAAAGGTCTTAAAATTTAGCTTGAAAATGATTCTTGGCTTAAGCCGTGGTATTACCAATGATAGAAATCATGCTCTTCTGTTATTGAATAAACTGTATTGATGTAGGCTAAATCAGACAATGGTGTCTTCACAAAAGTTATAGCTTATTCTCTTAGCTTTCAATTTATGTAAATTTTGTAATTTTTAGATATCGAAATTGAGAGCTATGGGTTGTAAAACTTGAATGCATGATCATGCTCTAGCCAAAATTTCAAATGTACTTAGTCTGTGGTATTATGAGCATAACTCATAAAATAATGAACCAAATTAAATGATTTTGGTGTCATTAGAAACTTAAGACATAAAGGAACAATTATCTAGAAGAAAGTGTTATAGAAATAGATCATTTTCTTGATCTTATTGATTATGCAAAGTTGACACGAATGGGATGCTTTCAACAAAAGCTAGAATAGTGAATGAGTGTGTGAATTTTGACACTATTGGAGTACATCAATTTGTTGCAAAATATATCCTAAAATTTGTCATTGCACATGCATGATACATGATACATGATACATGATACATTTATACATGTGTTTACTCAATTTCATAAGTTGTACGGTAATGTAAAATTATGTTAATATACATAGGAGAGCAAGTAGTATGACCACATCCTGATATTACCGGAACGTCAAGGCAATAGGCTTAAGAGAGCAATTGTGAGTAACCTAAGATGGTCTCACTTTAACTTGATTTGATATTACTGAATTGAATTTGATATATGATGAATAGGTATTGATTGTGTACTGAATTCTGGACAATACTTGTTCAAGGTATTTGATGAATGTGAATATCATTAGAAGTGCTACTTATATGTGAATGAGACTGACTAAATAATTCTCAACTAAAAGTGACTGAATGTTATGACTAACTGTATTGACTGAGATAATGTTAATGAAAGTGATTGATTGTATTGAATGAATTGTGGCATGCATTCCATTTCAATACATGTAATATAAAGGCAGTTGTGACTGGTGTTGCTACTAACTGAGACTGCTACTGAAAAGAGCTTAAAGCTCAAACATATGTGATTAGAACCTGAGGCTCACTGTGATCAATGAGCCTTATATCCACAACGGATAAGGGACAGTACGAAAAAGCTCGATGATATGGGATACTAAAAAAGCACACAGTTACAATAATGTAAAAAAGAATATGAATCTCATACATATAACATTCAGATATAATTTTAATTCATTGAATGATTTGTAAAGCTGTAAGGATGTTATATGTTTTAATACATGGTAATAAACCAATGATTGTGTTTTATTTAAGTGTAATGAAGTGATAGTTTGATTTAATTGTTTGACTAAAATACAATTTGTTTGTGATAGAACCTGATGCTAATCAAGCTGATATGAACTGTGGGACAATATGTTTATGATTGATTGTGTTTTATAACATGAGTGAATCATTGAGAATGGTTACTCTACTGAGTTCGCAAAACTCATCAAAATTGCACCGTTGACAATTTTAGGTTCGAGAGTGAGATGACCTAGCTTCTAAGACTCCATAGAAGCATATTTTGTGTAACTTTGACGATCAGATATGACTCAAAGATCAGTCAGTTGAGAATTGAAGACATGGTTTGTTAATAACTTTTGAGCATTCCTCTTGTTTGTAGCATACTGTGTAGATTGGACTGCTTATGCTCATAGGACAACGTTGTATAAATATGGATGATGTTGAACTTAAAACTACAATATACAATATGGTTTATAATATAAAATGAGGAAATTTTGAATTTAGCAAATGTGTGATTTATGATTTAATTTATAATGTCATGTTACAAAATGAAGGTGATATAGGGATCGTGCCAATTTTTTCGGGCATATGCATGTGTGACTGTATAGCGTACGTACATGAGTCAGGTAGGATTGAGGTGTTATAATAAGTCACTGAACTGACCCGATTATGAGAATTCTAAATTGAATATTACTTATGTGTTTGTGAATTATCTAATAATAATGGTTGTATAATTGATCCTCAGACTTGATATTACCAAGGTATCTAGTGTGAGAATTACTGTATGATGCTACTTGTGAATCGTCCTAGGATAATTCAGTCGGTAGTAATTGGATACAGTATGAATCATATGTAGATAATTGAGTAAGTCAATATATGATTCATTACTCTAAAGTAATTAGAGAGAATATTATACTATTCTTTATTAGTAATAATTTATGGAATTCTCTGACCATAGTTAATTGATATTTGAAAAGGAGTTCATATTTCAATTATAAATGAATTACTAATTAGCAAGAACAAAATTATGTGCACGGTGTATTTATCACAACTTAAACCTGTGTACACACACAAATAATAAATACACCCAAATAAATTGAACACAACACTACAAATATACCCGACAAGTAATATTGAATACTATAAATGCGAAATAAATAAAAGGGATAAGGAAAGAACACACCCGAAAATTGATAACGGAGTTCGGCCAATTTTGCCTACTTTTTCGAGCACCACTTAAGGCAGCCTGCTCTTATTAAGAAGAGAATACTAAATTTGATATGTATACAGCTTTTGAGTATTTATCAAATGTTTTTGGGATTGATGGCATTAGGAGAGGGAGGAGTTATTTTATAACTTCAAAAACTCCTCCCTTCTTCATCTCTTCCCAATATGGGATTAAAATTAAGCCACCAAAGTCAAAAAACAACAAATAGCTACCAAGTCAAAAATATACAACATCCATAAGCTCAAAGTTATTAAAATGAACTTAAGACTCTCAACTCATTAAGGGGCTCCGACACTTCTCTTGCTCTACAGTCAACTCGGTTTGATCTCATTGCTATTCAGCAACTTTGTGCCTCCACTTCTTAAGACGCCCTCCTTCGAGCTAATTAAAGAAAACTAAGCCCTTTCAAACTACTTGAAAGCGGTTAGTAACCACTCCTCCTTGCTCCAACAACCAATTGTCTTAAAGATGGAGATCGATGTTCCAAGTTTTTCTTCTATACTATACTTACTAGAAAGAACTAAAACCGCATACTTACAATCACTAATGATTACAGGCCTAGTTTCACAGCCTTAATGAGCCTCATAAAATATTATGAACTTTACACAAGGCCCACGATCTCAGATTCCAACTCCACATTGAGTTGACCAAGGGGTGTGGGGGGCAGGGCCCCCCCACCAGAAGGTGGGGGCTTGGGGACGGTAGGCCCCGAGGCAAAATTACATTATGTCTTTTGTATTCTCCTGGGAGTATAAAAATGTTCTATTCTCCTAGTATATCGTGTCATTGAAAACATTCACAGTGAAATAAAAAACCCTAGCTGTCGTGGACATAGCCAGATATTGGTGAACCACGTAAATCTGTGTGTTTGTTTTATTTTTTACACTGTTCTTTGATTATTGTGATTGATTGTCCATAACAGAACTAAAACCGAATACTTACAATCACTAATGATGATGGGGTCCAGTTTCACAGCCTTGATGATATCCAACAAGAGACGACAAAATTTTATTCTTTATTGCTTGGTATGTTGAGTTCAGTTCATATCTTTTCTACTGAATTTTCGAAGATTATTACCACGAGGATAACTTCAAAGGAAGCTGCTACATTAACAAAATTAGTGGAGGATAAGGAAACTGAAGAGGTGGTATTTGTTATGGAAGGTAGGAAGGCTCTTGAGCAGATGGGCTGAATGCACACTTTCACTAAAAATCTTAGTCTATTACTAACCCTTCCATCAAAGATGACGTGAGAGAATTTTTTTCTAGTGGTAGGTTACTCAAGTAGGTCAATAAAACCTTTATGTGCTTAATCCTAAAGGTTCTAACCCTTCCGGATTTAGTGACTTGAGGCAGATTTCCTGCTCAAATGTTCTTTACAAAATCATTTCGAAGATTCTTGCTATACAGCTGATGAAGGTTCTCACCTCCCTCATCAGTGATAAGCAGAGTGTACTCATATGCAACCGACAGACTGGTGACAATATTTTAATAGTTCAGGAGCTATTAAAAGGCTATTCTCGATCTTAATACACTCCAAATTGCACTATTAAAGTTAATTTTAGAAAAGCATTTGATAGTGTTAGTAGGAATTTTCTTTAGAAAATGCTAGAAGCTCACGGCTTTCCTTGGGTCTTCCTCAACTGGATGGTGGAATGTATCTCAATGGCTAGATTTTTTGCGCTCATCAATGGTAGTCCCTCGACTTACTTGGGGGACTCTCTTTCCCCCTTGCTTTTAATCCTATGCATGGAAACCTTAAACTCCATCATCGAAAGGGAAGTGGAAACAAGCCCCAAATTCAAATATCACTCTTATTGCAAAAAGGTTGGCCTAACTAATCTATCCTTTGCTGACAACCTCATATTGTTTTGCATAGCAAACTTGAATTCTATTGCAGCCTTTAAATGATCCTTGGATTTCTTCACCAGAATTTTCGAGTTACACATAAATGTCCAAAAAAGCCATTTCATTTTATCCCTAGGAGCCTTAAACTTCGAATCCTCTATTGCTTCTGCCACTGGTATGCTGATGAAACCCCCACCACTGCTATACTTGGGATTCCCTATATCAACAAAGAGACTACGATTTGTTAAATGCATTCCCTTTATTAACAAAAATCCAAAAAAGGCTCCACTCTTGGGTTAACAAATTTCTTTCCTACGCGGGCAAGCGTCAACTTGTGAAGTTGGTCCTTAATTCCCTCCACATCTATTGGAGCTCCCATGTTTTCCTCTCAAAGAACATTATTAAAACAATTGAGCATCTATTTAGGAATCTTCTATGGAACCACTCAAATGGGCTAGAGGTATTACGAAAGTAAAATAGACTGAGCTATGCGATCCTAAAGCAGAAGGGGGCTTAAACATCTCTCCAATGAAACTCGCCAACCAAGCTCTTATTCTTAAGAGATTATGAAGGATCTTAGAGGATAAACATTGGGTTTGGATTTTTCAACTTCATTCGTATTTCCTCAAGGGCAGGTGCATTTAGGAAGTAAATAGTAGTCCTTCTCACTCCTATTTTCTGAATCAGCTAATCCTTCTAAAGAACTTAGTCCATGACAACATAGTATGCAAACTTAAGACTGGAAAAAAAAGCCTCTTTCTAGTTTGATAATTGGTCTGGCCATGACCCCTCTTTCACCTTCAACACATAGATCCAGCCTCTTAACCTTTCCCATTTCTACTAAGATCAGCTCCTTTGTCAAAGGGAACTCCTAGAATTTTCCTAAAGTCACAAGCACAGTAGAAAACAAAAATTTTTATGGATTCCGAGTGGATCCCGATAATTGAATAAACATGAATAATACATAAAACGATTTAGAAATTGTTCCTTGTTCACTCTCTTGTTGAAAATCTTTGGAACTTTTTTCGGATTGATCAATAACGAACTGTCCAAGTGTCCAGCCTCTGATGTGATCCATAGAGCAATTCTCAAAATATTTTTGAAAGAAGGAAAACCTAAAAGTGCTAGCTTCTAAAAAGAACATTCCTTTAAATAGAAAAATCATGAGAGTCTTTTATTAAAATTAAAACTCTTTAATTATAATTATAATTAAAATCAAATTCTAATTCTAATTAATTTAATTTTAATAAAATCAAATATCTCATATTTGCTCTCTAATTTCTTAAACTTTATAATTAGTCTAATTAAATTAAATTGATTTTTCTATCACAAATTGCTCTTTAATGTGTGACTCATTAAGGTCTTAATAAATTGGCAATGGTTATAAATTATAATTTTAATTCACAATTAGAATTAGATAAATTAAAACTTCCTTTTAATTTATTTTTAATTCTCAAATTAAACAATTCATAATCATAAATCATGATTGATATCTAGCAATATGTCATGATTACCCAATTATCAGGAATGTCAAAGTGATTGACTTAACCTGTCCATACATGATTATGTAGTATAATTTAATCCTTTTGTCATTCAATATTCTAATTAGATAGAGTATGAAATTAGTGTCTACTCTTATCATCTGATCATGTTCATTCTTGCTAATTAATAATTGATTTATAATTGAAATATAAAAAAAACCTTTTCAAATGTCAATTCATTCTGACTAGAGAATTCCATAAATCATTACTAATCAAGAATAGTGGAATATTTTCTTTAATTACTTTAGAATGACGAATCTTATATTAACTTACTCAGCTATCTATATATGGTTCATACTGTATCTAATTACTAATGAATGAATTATCCTAGAACGATTTATAAATAACATCAAAATACAGTAATTCCCACACTAGATACCTTGGTAATCTCAATTCTGATGATTAATTATACAACCATCATTATGAGATAATCCACAAACACACAAGTAATGTTCCATTCAGGATTCTCATAATTGAGTCAGTTCAGTGAACTTATTCTCTAATAAGCATTCACATGCTTTTTTAAATGTCTTCATGCTATAATTTATGAGATCAATTACTTTCTTCATAAGAAAGAAACAAACATATGCTAGTCTAACCATTTTAGCAATACTTTGTCTTGATGAAACTACTACTGGGAACATTTTAAGAATAATATGGAAAAATGTAATTCGAATCTCATAATTATAATCGCATTATAATTTCGAATTGTATAACAATTATTTCAAAGATTTTATCTTTATGATTAATAATTAAATAATTAACAAATGCACAAAGATAAAGAATGCATTTTATTAAACAATAATAATGTCATACAAATAATTTACAACCAAAACAAATTGGCTACAAGGGCATAAACTAACAGATTTATTAATCCAAATATTGCTATTGCGTATTCTGTTCTTGCATGATTTTTGTGAGCTGTCATGGTTGTTGATTGGGGAGTCTTGGCAATTGGTTTGTCTGGATTTTGCTTATGTGTACGTGAATTTTTGGTGGCTATTTTTACAGTCGATGAAGTGGTAATTTTGGATTGTTGGTTGTGAGTAATTGTGTACAAAAAATTCCAGTAGTTGTCGTGAATTTTCCTGCTTCATTGTTCGCAGCATTTCGGTGAGGAAACATTTATGATTGTTGGTGATTTTTTTGCTGCTGTGTGTTAAGTGTTCCAGTGATAATATCGAAAGATTATAACAACGTTCTTGGTGGACAATTTCTTGTTCTTTCATTGATGAAGTTACATTGTTAGGGAAGTTGTTTTTTTTCAAAGTGTTTTCATTTATGTTAAATTTTGTTTAATTATTTGAATTGTTTATTTTCTTTCGTTATCATTAAACATTTTTTAAGAAAATCTTCTATTGAGATGAGGTAGTCATACTATTGAGTGTTAAATTCTTTTACGGGTTGTGAGAACGGGGAATAGTATCAAGGATTGAGTAGTGTCGACTTAGTAAAATCTTGTATAAAACTATTGTTGTTAGTGAAAGAATTAAGTTGGGTGAGGACCTGCAAACGTAGACAAGATGTATTGAATTGTATTATCAAATTTTGATGTTGATTTATATTTGTGTGTTTAATTTTTTGAATTTTTGATTATATTAGAAATGATTGCAGTAAAAGAGTTTAGGAAACTACTACATCCCTTCGATTTTTTTTATAAATTATGTACGAAATGGGAAAGATGTTTCTTAAAGTTTACTTTTGACAGGAAAAATAGAAAGTTAGCCTAAAAACAAACGTTTTTTAAAAGTAAGTGGGAGATCATCCGACTGACAAAGCCTTTCACCTATTCGACGATGTCGTAAGACTAAGTTGCATCTTACACAAATGCATGAACTTCGAAAGTTAAAGAGAAGAAAAGT
>JANIHY010138158.1:0-11211 GCA_027479065.1 Erythroxylum brevipes
GCAATTATTAATTAAATTTTTATCAAGACAAAAAATTTCTTCAAATTACCATAAGTAAATTAGTCATGCAAATTAAAGGTGGGATAATAGCATTAATACTTTGTTTACTTGTTTCTGTATCAATGACTTAACATGATAAATTATTCGAAGATTAATAATAGACTACAAAATGAAAATTAGACAAATAATATAAAAAGAAAATATTACAAATAATACCTAAGAATTTGCTCTAGAATGATAATGAGCGCAAAGCATAGTTGTGTTATCGATACAAACACCAATTGGCTACATTTTGTATTTTTCATAACCAATTGGTTCATAAATACAAAATTGCAATCACTAAACGATTACGCCCAAAAGACAATATTAGAAATAGAACATGAGAATGTGGTCTACAGTCTCCATGATTATAAACCATACTTGTAAAATCCATTGAAACAAAAAGTGGCTGCATTTGCTATTTGTCATGACAAAAAAAGGAAAATTTGTTCTAAATAAGTACAATAACACATGCGACATTATTAATTACTGAAAGCTAACTTGATCTTGATGTAATATGGGATGTTGTATGCTGAAGATAATACAGGTATGTTGGGAATTATCTTCAGAATCATAAATGGAGTAGTTAAAGAAAAAAATATTTAAAATTATCATAATATAAATTATATGCATTAAAGGTTTGAAAAAATAAAATTAGCAAAAATATAACTAAGTATTGGAAAGGGGGATGGGTGTCAAATCTACCATATTTGTTAAAGTCTTGCATTTTTTACATTCTTTATTTTCCTTAAACTTTTCTCTAATTCACCCTTCAATCTCTTACTTGATGTAGGTTTTGTCTTTATTTTGACACCTCTTATGTTATTCCTTTGACCAAAATTAATGTCAGGTTCATTGATCAGATTCATTTCAGTATTTGACCATTGGGTTAACTCTTCATCTTGTGATATTCAGTTCTCTTTATCAACTATTTCTTCACCTTGCAATATCTCATCAACCATCTTCAACATGTTGAGAAGCTGATCTTTCATTATTTTACAAGTATCTCTCTGCTGCTCTTGTAACTAATCACATGCTTAATGGACACTATTCTTTGTACCTTATACTTGACAACATTTTAGGATCCATTTTACTTTCGTTTATAGTGGAGTTTTTACTATCAAGGTATCACAATTTTGCTATCCGTGTCCATCTTTTCAAAATATACTTACTTGGTATTCTCAAAATATTTTCAAGTTAACAACCTTCAACATATAAGAATATAAAATGTCAGAAAACTCAAACCTCCGACAACTACAATGAACTTCATCATTTGATGAATCATAAGTGACCATATTAGAGTAGCTCTTCCCTACAAAAGTGATATCATATTTTGCAACTGTACCATCTTCACCGTAAAGAAGAAAACTAGAATCATGAGAATGATTCCATTGATATTGAAAACATTTAAATACTTTCGACGTGTAGGTAGTAGCTGTATGCTTTAAAAGTGATTAAAAAATTGTAAAAAGTTATGCTAATAACTCATGTACCTTTTTACAAAGCTATTCATGCTCTCACTTGGTTGGTGGTGGTCATGTCTGCACAAAACATTTGACGTCCATAAACCAAAGCGCATTTTTTCTTTATATGAAACATACATTTCAACCAATAATTATCTTCAATTTTATATTTTTGTAGCATTTTATTCTATGCATTGGAAAAATCTTCTTCTTCTTTATAGTCATATATGCATGAGCTGAAATCTTGTGAAAAATCTTTAAACTGAGAAAAAAAACAAGTCGAATAGATTGAAACATTTAGATAAATGTGCCAGATACAAAGTCGATGATGAGTTTCGGGCTATCTTGAAGCTAATGCTTTTGCCATTGCTGCCTCCTGATCAGTAAGAATAGTTGTAAGCTTTTTCTCAGACATGGCTCTAGCAAATATGTCGAACAACTACTCAAATGTAAGAGTAGTCTCATCATATAGGAGAGCAACACTAAACTTTGTTGTTTGCTTATGATGGTTCACACTGATAAACAAAGTAAGTAGACAACTCTTGCCTTTCTTCTTGTAAGTAGTATCGAAGCAAACAACATCTCTAAAGTCTAAGTAGTCTTTCCTCATCTTTGCATTTGACCAAAATATATTAGTTATCAAATCATCTTTATCCATTTGAATGGCATACAAAAATTAGGATATTTAACTTGCATTTTATATAAATATTCTAACACCACCTGCATCTCCCTTTTTCATGTCTCTTGTTCTTTTAGATCTTAAATAATTCTTGTAATCCTCCGGAATAAAGCCAAAATTATTTCTTCCACCTGTTTGTCTTACCATAAGACCATGAGATGTTTTTGGTGGAATTGCTACATCATTAGCCATTTCAATTTGCTGTTGTAGCTAAAGATATCATTCTTACTTCTATGCAAATGTGTTTTGTTAGCACTTGAAAGGTAGTGATTGTAATCTTTGACAAATTAAATCACTTAAAAATTTTCATTTTTCACACTATTAATTTTCATTCTTGCCTTACAACCAAATCTTGTTTCTGAACGTGAAGTTCTTACATACAAATTTCTTTTATTTGACATCCTTTTACCTTTAACACTACAAAAAAAACCTGCAAATCAATTTATTAGATTTATGTTTGTGATTTTTGCTTCTTCTTATTCCAAAGCTGACATGTCTGGCATAAATTAAATAAAATTGATAAGCTTCTTCTTCCGTCTCAGACTCTATGCCAAATTTCGGTATTAACTCTCTTGGAACAGATGAGTGAAATTTGATCAAATTCTTCTTAGATTTTGAATTCACCAAATCAATTGAATTCATATTACGAGTCTTATTGAGAGGCAAATCAGTTGAATTCATATTTCGAGTCTCATCGCCAACCAAATCAGTTAAATTCATATTACTACTCTCATTGCCAATATTAATATCATTCTTATGCTGCTCCTTCTCAATTTCATAATCTAATCAACGATACGGAGTAGATCTATCTTCCATTTCTACACTTATCAAATTCACAAACGAAGTACCATTATTGCTTTGTTTTCAGATAACATTATTAACCTAATGAAAAAGGAGTGTTAAAAAAATACTGGGAGGTATTTTAATTTGCCATGCATACCTTATTCAATTCCTATAATATAAAAAGTGAGAAGAGAATTAAAGGATTCATAGTAAATTCTTCCCATAAAATGAATAATATGTTTTAAAAGGTCTTAACTAGAAGTCAATATTAAGCAACTCAACCTTTTCAATACACATTAATTATCACTCACGTATATGTATATATATAAACAGAAACTATAAATAGAAACAAAAAAGTTAGATAACAAAGAATTCCAAATATCTTCAAAACTTGTTGTGAGGAAAAAATAAATAACAAATTCAGTTTAACAACCACCAGAAGCAACTACTAAAGTAACTTATATCTTTCCATATTAAATTTAATAATAAAATTAAATTAACAAAATGATGTATTCCTGGCAACAGAGTCATATTATAAAGAATTCAAAAGAGGTAGACGTCATATGGCGCAATTAACGAAAAGTTGGGTCTACTGAGCCATTTCTCAAGAATTGCTTAGAGATAGAAATACAAAGAGCGAAAATGGTAATAAAAATAAGTAAGCTCAAGAATTGCTTAAAGATAGATACGGAGAGAGGGAATGGTAATAAAAACAAGTAAGAAAAAAATAGACAAAACTCATTCGAGAAGATACTTGAAATTTGTCAAAATATTACCTTTCTTTTCCTACTGTGATCTTCTACTTCTTTACCAACAAAGTTAATTTGCTTTGTGAGAAGGAAAAAAAGTTTCAAAGATATGAAAATCGGATAACAAACAAGTGCAGAAACAAACAAGTTAAATGGCGGGAAATCTTAGTTAAACATTGCTTTGAAAATGACACACAATTATCGATTACAATCATCATTATGGTACACTTATTTGTAATGAATAATTAATATTGTATTTTTGTATTTTTGTAATTTTTCATTTTAATTTGTTAATGTACAAAAGAATAAATATAAAAATTTTATCTCTAATATCCACTCTTTTTTACATTTATTTCTTATTTTCAATTATTACATTTTATGTTAACGTTAAATTAGTAGTATAATTGTATCAATTAATTCAAAATATTAATGGTTGTATAAATTTAGTCTTTGTCATTCCTACTCCATCTTCGTTCTAGAAAGAAATTATCCTAAATGTTGCATAATTTGATGTGGTTCAGATTAGGCGATCTGAGTTGAGTTTTACGACGTGTTAGGAAGGGGCAGAAGAGACTCGTAGTGAGACGGTAAGAGGGTGACTTCTGTAGTGTTAGAAAAAATATGACAGAGTACGTCAGCACTGTCAATGCTTTATGGTTATTCATGCTCCATCTTTCTCACTAATTCTGTGATAAATTTACAAGGGTGGAAAGGAGACGAAGAGAATAGAGGGGGACTTGATACGAAGAAGATGATATGAAGAAGATGATACGAAGAAGATGACAGAGGACATCGGCTAACTCGACTTGGCTCATAAGCCACACATTTTAGGAAGAGTAACGTAGTGTTTAAAATTTAAGAATAACGATGACATTTTTCAGTTAGACAGAATAAGACAGGGTTATATTAGATAGATGATTTGGATTCAAAAAACTTTGCCACATAACATTGGGTTCGGGAAGAAGCCGAAAAAATGTATTACTTGAACGTGAATTAAACGACAATTAAATTGTATTAACATGTTAGACGGACATACTCATTTCATTACATTGCTGCTGGAAACATAGGAAATTAAAGAATCCCAATGTTACATATGTTATTGTAACCCTTACATATATGGCAGCAATCCCCCTCCAGTTGGTAAGGAGAGTACGTAGTTATGAACAAATGCCGCTGTCTGAAAGAATTTAACATTACCTGGCAACGTGGTTGATTTAAGATTCCTTAGCTCCTATTATACCTGAAGCAACAAGCAAGCTGATCCTTACTTAAGCAAACCGTGATTGTTTCAGAAATAGAACAAAAACTATGTCCCTTGTAGATAACGAACGGGAACTCTATTTCTGACCATACTGAGATTATAAGGCCTTTTTCCCATCTCGTTTTGGGTAAAGCAAGAGAAAAATCATCTACTCTCTAGTTCCTTTCCAATATTATCATAAAAACCATAAACTTTACTTCCACTGATGACTTGGCCCAACCTTTCTCTGAACGTGATATCAAAAGTCCCTTTTTACTGTTAACCCTTTTCGTCCAGCACATCCTTCATTTTGTAATCAGATAGTTAGCTCCAAAGCAAAATCTCTTCTCCGATTCTCTGTTACCATGAACCGAGCTCTGTTAATTTTAGAGTTTGCTAGAAAACAATGGAAAATTGGATATACTTCTTCCCGTCTCAAAGAAGAGCTTTAACTCAGTATTTATACAAGCTAATAAACAAAAGAACTAAAATAACTGCGACTCCCCAAAAGAGACGGTCATCACTGAACTCGACATATATATATATTGGTTAACAATTAAAGCTCAAACAGAAAATAAGTGAAAATCAAGACAGAAGCAGCCATACATATCTGAAATTTTGCAGATCCCATATAACAGGGAAGAAGCAACACCGCATCCATATTAAAATAGAAACTTCTAACTAAATACTGGTTAATTAAAACTAATCATGGGGACAAAGAAGAATATAAAGCGGCATCTAATAAATTTCCAGAACAGCATTAGAAATGGCTATTGGAGATGTTGAAGAAAGAAAAGAAAAGAACAGATCCTTGTAAGAAAGAACTAAACCAGATCTAGGAAGAATGTGTTAAAAACTTTACCTCTGATTCAGTGTCTTCTAACTATTGTTTCTTGCTTTTCTTGACCCCATTTACTTCGCTAAACACGCGAAAGTCCTAACCCTCATCATTCCTTTTGTTTATATGTGTAGAAAAAGAAGAGGGCATAAATATATTAGATTGGTCACTTTCGCAACGTCATATCTTTGTATCCTAAAGTTCCCTAAAAGCCATTGAAAACATCAAAACCCCACGACATCTAAGAAAAGAGAGGATGGCTAGTGTTGGACATGTAATCTTATGTCTTACTAGTAAACAAAGTAAGACTATTCCCATTACCGTGACACCATAGCTCAATGATCAAGAAGCCAACCCCACATAGAATTACCTTTAAAGAACTCCAAACGCCAACCCAACCCCACGTAAAATCATCTAAGAAAACAATATCAAAAAAAGCCAACCCCACATAAAATCATCTTCTAAAACACCAAAAACATCACTCGCGGACCAGACGCAAATTTAG
This sequence comes from Erythroxylum brevipes, assembly GCA_027479065.1. NCBI lineage: Eukaryota > Viridiplantae > Streptophyta > Magnoliopsida > Malpighiales > Erythroxylaceae > Erythroxylum > Erythroxylum brevipes. Next base: position 6,297 of record JANIHY010138158.1, read on the forward strand.
GAACTAATTCTGATTGGCTCTCAAGTGTTTGCTCTTGGCACCTACAAAAAAAAATTTCCCTGCTTTCTTCCCCTCACCTCGACGTAGAACTATTACAAACTGTTTTACTCTGCGCACTTCACTTGTCGATATAGATCACATCTTGCCAATTTCGTTGTTGCATGTTTTAGTATTTGTTCTACTCGTTCATCTTCCATCAACTTAAGACATGTGGGGCTTTAGTAACTACCTCCAGAGCTACATCTCGCAAGAGCCGCATTCTCCGCTTTTCTAATCTTCCCGGTTTAAACCACCAGCTGTGTGTTTCTTTCAAGTATATGTAGCAATGCCATACGCATCTCCTTCTCCTGTTGTCACCTTGCACCCAGGGCCACTTCTGTTATTTATATTTATTAGTAACTGTATATCATATTAGAAACATATATCTCAACTAAGTTAACAAAACCATAACTCAAAGACACGACCCACCAATTGTCTTTTTACTGTGCTACTTTTTTCTTTATTCTAGATAAGAAAACAGAAATCACTCCCTCATATATAAATGTTTTTCTCAAACTCCGGATTGGAAACATTTAAACACTTTAACTTGTAGAAAAGAAGTATACTACTACATCGGAGGAGTATAGTGCCAAATCAATAATTAAAAAATTAAATTGGTATAATCTTAAAAATCTTAAATTAAATATAGCCTGTCAATAATTTGAGATGAGAGTTGGCAGTAGTTGCGAGGATAGAGAATAGTTACACAAATGTTGTATTTTTTAATGCGCTTGAAGAGAGATTAGAGGCCAAACTTAATATGGTCACCCAAACAGGCTCAAAGAAACATTGTTAGCTGTAGCTCCAGTTGAAAGAAAATATGAGATCCTTGACCTAAACTCTGTAACTAGATACCAGAAAGAGCTCCCTTTTAATCCAACTCGAACTGAGCCCCACACAATCTTACCAAGCCCTTACTATTACCATCTCATCAAAAATTTCAGCCCAAATTATATCCCTAATTTAGTTGCTAATAATTGCTTGACTTTAGCATTCGAAGAAGCGGAAGATGAAGAAGCTTAGTTGGTTGTGAGTACAACTTGGTTATATCACAGTGCTGTCATCAAATTTTAGGATCGATCTTGTGTCTTCATCGCCATGACTACAACCATGCTCGCAACTATCATTTACCCTTACTCATGCAAAGACAAGATTTGATATTGTATATGCAATGTTTATCATAAGTCCAACTTCCTCTAAAGACGTTTTCTAATTTAAATCTGCACAGGAGAAGGAAAATATAAAACACCTTAAGAGTCTATTATAGAACTTGTCAATACAAGTGAGAGTTTTGAGAGAACACTACTTTTGATAAACAAAACAAAAAAAATTCGACAAATAAAGATACAAGAAATAAAAAATAACAAAAACAGTAATAACTCACATATATACATTCTCAGAAACCACATAGAAAGCGGGTATGCATACTTGGTGCCATGGATGCCCAACTAGGCATAGCCCATTTGACCTTTTCCTTAGTTTTTTGGAGCAACTCTCATTTCACCTTTCCTTTGGTTTCTTTCACAGTCGTGTCTATGATGGCTGTTGCCTCTTTTGGTGTTTTTCTGGTTCTTTTTATAGTGTTTGAGATTCCTAGGGTTTTTTTTCTAGAATTTCCATGTTGTATTTTGTTCTAAAAATAGTCCTAAAATGTTAGAAGTTATAAATTTTCACGAGTGGGAAAGATAGCTTATCACAATCATGTATGGTTTACGATCGTGACCTAAAGGGTTTCCCAGCCTTTGTCATGATTGTGCATAGTGTCAAGATTATGACAAAAGCTTCATGCATGTAGCTTGTTCTTTGTATGTCACGATAGTGACATGGCTACATGCATCCAAGATTTTCTTTTGTCTTCATATTCTTGATTCCATATACTAACAAACACCTCTTGAAATATAAAATAAGATCAAATTATAGGTCTAAACTAATGAAACACTTAGAACACATACAAACATTAACAATATCACAATTTTAAGCCTATACACTTGATAATTATCTAAGAAAACAATTTAAAACACACTTAAACACCTATAAAAACATACTATGATATATACCTATTAGTAGTTAAAAGAGTTATACAAAATAGAGGATGCAACCTTTAGCATTTTGAGTGGTTTAAAGGTGTTGCCCATTAGTAGGCCTTAAAGGCTTAGAGTTAGAGGAAAGTTAAGTTATTTATTTTATAAATCCTTTCAAAATACTATTGTGTAATTCCTAGCAAGCATATACTAAGGGTGGTTGCAAAAAAGATAATTATGAAGAGAGTAGGTGTAATAGCCTATTATTCGATGTCCCGACATTGTCCAATGTTCATTACATGTTCCATGTATGGATTCTTAGAAGATACATGCATGATCCATCTTATATTGTAGATTTTGTGATATTAGAGAGGCAAGAGGACTTAAGCAATATGGAGCCCCTGATGTTGATTATGGATCATAAAGAACATATTTTAAGGGGTAGATTAATTCCTTATGAAAAAATGATTCATTCCATGTTATTTGAATGGTTTTGAAAATATTTCTTACTAAAAAATGAACAATATCTTTTAGGATTTAATACATTGAAATGTTTTCATTTAAAGCATTAAGAGTGGTTGCTTACCTTTTAGTTTTAACCTAAACACTCTTACTCTATCTTTTACACTTAATCAAATAATCACTTCATGTCTTTTATGAAGTTCTAACAATAAATTTCTTTCTTAAAGGAATTCAGGAAATCTCTCTTCTTCTCTTTTTCTCTTTTCAACTTTTCTTTAGATATCCAAACCCTAATACCCAATGTAAAGAAATACATCATCAAAGAAATGATAATATATAAAAAAAGACATACATAAAAAAGAAATGATGCATTTCTTGTGATAAAATATAAACTATTTTTACAAAGTAAAGCCTTTTTTTTAATCTTAGAAGAGTAACCATAGCTTACAATGTTTAAAACCTAAGTATTGTTACAATATAATCAAAATTAACGTAACTATATGTGTTGTATGCTAGTAGAATCCACCTAGTCCTGATGTCAAACTACGGTCCGATGACGTGTGAAAGTGAGCAGATGTGACTGATGCATTGCATGGCATAAGTGTATGAAATATAAGGGCTGTTGTGACCAGAGTCGCCACCGATCAGAGCTTTATACTCAACGAGTGGGAATGAGCTTCGTAGAGCCTCCGGCTCAATGTTTAATGAGCCTTGTATCCTCCAAATGGATAAGGGACAGTTATTAATGAGCCCTACATGGGACAGTTTAGGCACTCGGTCACAGCAAAATAATAAATAAAAAGTGAGTCTCATGTGCATTGCATCTACATAGTAGAAATATCGAATATGAATAATGTGAATGTGCAATTCTGTAAAGGTGTGAATGTGAAATATTGTGAATGTGCACTATGAAATAAAGTGAGATGTGTGAATATTGTGTTCTATAACTGGGTGAACCATCGATGATGGTCACTCACTGATTTTGCAAAACTCGCCCAAAATTTGCAATTATTTTTCAGGACTCAGAAGAATATCCTGTTAGGCAACGGACGTATAACACCTGCTTGTGAGTGAGAAAAGAGATCGGGATCAGTTCGCATCTACATTAGTGTCTTCCTATTTCCGTATACAAGTTTGTACACCTGACTAATTGATTTGTATATATGAAAGGGCCTACGTGGTCATTGTAATTTACCGGCGATTGTATATGTTAATTGATTCCCGCATAGTGTATGTTTGTGCTTGTGCTTTCAAAAAAAATTATACTGAGTTTTTGACTAAGTGATGTAGCACGTCACCCTCGCGGGGCATGAACTCGAATATCACTATCGATGTTGGGTTCGGATCATGTGGGAGTGGAGTGTTACACATAATGAAAGTGAAAATAAAAAAATAACAAAACATAAAGTCTCAATCCTTGGTCTTTCTCTAAAGAATTCGAAAATAGTTAGAAGAAAAGTGCAGAAACGTCAACTAAAATTGGAAGAAAAGCTGCAGAAATTCTAAAACTATTCTAAAACTAAAGGCTACCCCGAAAACCAGAAGAAAAGAATGTAGAAAACGTAAAAAACCCCTAAACTATCTTCTGTGAACAATAGCACACAAATCCCTCTTTATCCTTGCAAATCTTCTCAATCTTTCTTTAATTTTCAGCAGATAATCTTCCCACAAATTCAAGTGGTCGATCTCCATCAATAAGGATGCAATCTGATTCTCAAAATTATCAAAATTTGGAGTGGACCAGATTTGTATTTTAAAAACAGATCTGGCAAATAAATTTTGTCCTTACATCTGCCCACTCTTAGTCATTGAATTTGCTGCCGATATGAAATTTTGGATTTTTTTGTTTTTTTTTTTGTCTTTTTAATTCAATTTCATCTCTAAAGTGTTGAAAATCATCTAAGAACAATTAAGAGACAATTCCATTCATTTTGAATAATAATTTCAAGACATTAAGGAGAATTAAATACAAAATAAGCATAAAATGACAACTTAATAATTGGGATTCATTTTTTTATAGACTTCGGCCCATTGACTTAGATCATTTATTGGGTCACTTTATTATCTTTATTCGGATCAAATTACATATCTTAACCGATAAGTTATTATAACCATTAAAATGCAATTAATTGTTATCTAACTTTATGAAAACATAAAAAATATGCAATATCTCCTCCTCCCTTTCCATACTAGAAAATTCATACCCAAAAAAAAAAGTTTAATTATCTGCTTGACAAACCTTTTTCATTCTAATAAATTTTGGAGGTTGCTCGTGATCCTAAATTAAAATTGTTAGATATTTGCTTTTAGAACTTGAATAAATCCCACGTGGACTCTGTATTATTTATCTTTTATTGTTGCAGCTTTGAATTAGTCAATAAGCTTGACCTATT
>JANIHY010138205.1:0-11206 GCA_027479065.1 Erythroxylum brevipes
CAATATAATATATTGAGGGATTGTTTGTAATTTAAAAAAATTCAAAAGTTATTTTATAAATTTAAAAAATTATTCGAAGTGATAACTACTGTTGACCTATACCAATATAATATTGTATCATAACCAAATTTAATGCCGGTATCTATATAGTATTCATAAAATGGAAAATATTCCTATAAACTATCTATCTAATTGTGAATTACTATAGATATAGTAATCATAATATTAACATTGACAAATATTCCTACAAAGTATCTATCTAATTACATTTTGTTTTAATTGAAAGAAAGGAGAAGAGAGGAGGAGAAGTACCCATTTGACTATTACTAAAATTCTACCATAACTATGTGTAGAAGAGAAAGTCCTTAGGAATTACGAGGGAGTCTACTAGGTCTTGTCATTGACAAGTTTTTTTAATAGTTTTTCATAGTTTTGATTCAATGGAGGATGAAGATCAGGTCTATGTCGAGATGGCCAATCTATCGGTGAATGGAGAGGGTGATGATGGCATTGTTTTTTAGAATGATGGAGACCTTGACGCTGTTGTAAACCTATCCCTTTGTCTGGTTGGACATTCTTTGATAGACAAGGTGATAAATTTTCAAACGATGAAACAAATGTTAGCCTCGCTTTGGAGACCTTTTTTTAGGTATGATGGTTAGTGAGGAGAGTAGTGGGGTATATATCTTTCAATTTTTCCACAAAGTAGATATGGACCAAGTTTTGGAAATGGCTCCCTAGACTTTCAATAATCAACTCTTACTTCTGGGTAGAATTGAAGGAACTGCTCATCCTTCTAAGGTGCCTCTTTTCCACATTCCTTTATGGGTGCAGATTCACAAATTGAAGGAGGGGTTTATAACTGAATGTGTCACTATTCGGTTAGGCAATGAATTGGGAGGTTTTATGGAAATCGATCCTAAAAATTTTAAAGGACCACGACATTCATATATGAGGTTGCGATATCAACATGATGTTTGTACCCCAATTCGACATGCTTTGAAACTCTATGCTAAGGAAGGGAGTTGGTTCTTTGCAACCCTCATGTTTGAGCGTCTTCCTAGTGAATGCTTTCTGTGTGCTTTCTTAGGCCATACGGAATGCTATTGTCAATGTCTTTTAAATACGGGCAACACTCCATTGGTATGAAAGTTTGGACCAGAGATCCTTGCTCCTAGCTGGAGAAACCAGTTGCGTATAAGAGAATGGTGGATAAGGGAGGAGGGTGGAGGAGCGTGGAATGTGGAATGTGGAAAGTAGACATGATAGTTATGGAAGTTTCGCTGATGATGGGATTTTTCAAAATTTGAATACTGATAGAATCATGGAGATAGGCATGGATTGTGGAGAAAATCTAAACTTACCCAAAGAGAATCCTTCAGATGACAACTTGTGTAGTGCTTAGGGTTTCGGTGGCTCTACTAATGGGGAAGGAATTTTGATTGTGGACCCCAAAAGAAGGCGAATGGGATCCAAGCCCAACAACACAAATCATGACAACCAAGTTGAAAGAAGTAGTACTTTGGTGTCAAAAAATGGAGTAACAATGGGTCCTAAGATCCAGGCTCGTCGAAAGAAATGAGTATCATAAGCTAGAACTGTCGTGGGCTGGGCAACCCACGAGCAGTTCGTACCTTAAAGGATATTTTTAGGGATTAAAAGCCTTATTTTATTTTTCTTATTGAAACGATTTGTCACTCCAATAAAATTGAAGAAATAAAAAACCTTGTTGAATTTTGATAGTTTTTTTTTAATTTCGATAGTGATGGTCATAGTGGAGGTTTGACTTTCCTTTGGAAGGGTTCTGTTTCACTCATAAGCTCTCGTGCGAGGTATATTGACATCGAAGTGGAAGTTGCTCATATTGGTAATTGTTGGGTGACAGGTTTTCATGGAGAGCTTGACAGAGCTAGACGCTCTTATTCCTGGCAATTACTACGTGTGTTGGCATCCCACGATGATCTCCCTTGGATCTGTTTAGGGGATTTTAATGATCTTTTTGTTGTCAATGAAAAGAGAGGTAGAAGATCGCAACCTAGTTCTCTCATTCAGGGTTTCCAAAATGCAGTATTGGATGCTAACCTAATTGATTTTCCGATGTTAGGATATGCCTTTACTTGGGAACATGGCTGGTTTAATGGCAATTTGATTGAAGAGAAATTGGATCGTATTCTTGTGATTGATTCTTGGAGATAGAGATTTTCACAAGCACGGGCAATGGTTTTGGATAAGTCTTAGTCGAATCACTTGCCAATTTATCTCCAATGGCGTTGTTTTCTGCGTTGGGCTCATGCACGATGCTTTCAATTTGAAAATAGTTGGAAGTGCAAAGCAGGTTGTTGTGATTTAGTTACAAGATGTTGGTTTGAGACTTTTGGTTTGGTTCTCTCTAATAGACTTGCGCGCTATATTGCTTTGCTTTCTATATGGGGGAAGGAGCTTCATAATTATCAGAAACACGATTTAATTGCTTACATAGCTGTCATGACTGCTACAAGGGATTCACGCATTCTAGCGAATTCAAGATGTTTCCTGGAAGCTAAACATCACTATCAGGAGATACTGTTGCAGCGGGAAATTTATTGGAAACAATGAGCCAAGGAATTTTGGCTTCGCGAAGGTGATGCAAACACCGGATTTTTCCATAAAAGGGCTATAGTTCATCATCAACAAAACAAAGTTGATTCCCTTCGTGATGAAGTGGGCAATTGGTGTCAATGGAATTCGGGTTTGGAAGGCTTAATAGTACGCTATTTCTCCTCTATTTTTACTACTTAGAACTGCGCTTCTACTTATGTCTCAGATATTGTTACTCCTATAATATCTGTAGATCAAAATACTTTTCTACTGGCACCATATACTTATACGGATGTGAGGCAAACTATTTTCATTATGAAAGCAGACAAGGCACCGGGATTGGATGGGTTCAATCCTACTTTCTACCAAGGCTTTTGGGATATTATAGATAATGATGTGGGTTTTGAAGCATTACATGCTTTTCATAGATGGACCAGAGGTTTGGATTGTTTTATAGTTGTCAAAATGGATATTAGCAAAGCTTATAACCGTATATAGTGGTCTTTTCTTCAGTGCATATTACTCCAGTTGGATTTTACGCCCCAATGGATTGATCTTATTATGTATAACTTAACTTCAGTTAAGTACTGGGTTTTACAAAATGATAAAGAGTTAGGGCCAATCTTTCCTACTCGGGGCCTTCTTTAGGGCAACCCCTTATCACTCTTTATCATTTGTGCTGAAGGTCTTTCTAAATTGTTTAATGTCTTTATTCAAAATGGTGAGTTAAGTGGTTTTCGTGTCTTAAGTAGAGACCCTTTAATTTCTTACCTTTTTTTCATTAATGATAGTTTGGTATTTATGAAAGCTAATGTTCTTGAGGCTAATTCTCTAAAGCAGATTTTGAATATGTATGAAGCGGAATCTGGTCAACAGATTAATCTAAACAAGTCATCCATCACCTTTAGTGCGAATACTCCACGGTCTACAAGATCACATATTTGTTTTTTGCTCCAAGTCACGGAGAAGGATACTCTTGGGACTTATCTTGGTTTACCTTCTCATATTGGTCGTAACAGGAAAGAGGTTTTTAGTTACATAAAGGATAGAATCATAGAATGTGGAAGCGGTTGAACAATTGGGAACACAAATATTTATCCCGAGCCAAAAAAGCGATTTTATTGAAGACGATCCTTCAAGCTTTGCCCAACTACCTCATGTGCCTCTTTCTGCTGCCAAAAACGCTTTGCAGGGATTTAGAAAGAATCATGAACAGATATTGGTGGGGGCATGGTAGCAATTATTTACAAGGCATTCACTGGTTTGCTTGGGATCCGATGGCAGTCCCTAAAAAATTTGGTGGACTTGGATTTCGTAAAATCCATGATTTTAACATTGCTCTTTTGGGGAAACAATGGTGGAACCTCATGGAAAACCCAATTTCTTTGGCTGCAAGGGTTTTTAAAGCCAAATACTACCCTAGTTGCAGTTTTATGGCAGTAGACCTTGGGGCTAATCCCACCTATGTTTGGCATAGTATTTGGGAATCCAAGTCTTTATTGCAAAGAGGTCTTGATTAGCGGGTTAGTTTAGGTTCACATATTTTCATATGAGATTCTCCATGGTTATTCGATGAAGTTGACCTTTATATCTCTACGCCCAGACACCAAGATACTAATGTTTTTCTTGTTTCAAATCTGATTGAACATAGGAGATGGAATACTAGTTTGATCTATCTCTCTTTAACAATCGGGATGTAGCCAACATTCTCTCAATTCCACTTAGTAACCCTGTGACTGATGATAGACTCTTTTGGAAATTTGATTTAAAGGGTAGGTATACTGTAAAAAGTGCCTATCGTTTGCTTAGGGCGACTCCTTTAATGCCTCTTGCAACCTCAACTATAGTATGGAATAGGATATGGAAATTGTTAGTACCGCCTAAAGTGGTTAATTTCCTTTGGCGAGCTATCTGTGATATTCTACCTTGTTGTAGGAATTTGTGATCAAGACGAGTTTAGGCCCCAGATATTTGTCCTCTCTAACTCGGAAGCTCAGAATCAAATTTCCATTCACTTGTTCTTTGTCCTTTCGCCATGAGAGTTTGGCAATTTTCTACTTTGGAGTTCCGTGTGACTTCTGCAACAACTTTTGGCGACTGGTTCAATCAAATGGTTGGTTTGGTTGGTTTTAATGTTTTATGCCATGTAGCCATGATTTTTTGGGCACTGTGAATCAACAAGAATGACATAGTATGGCGTCAATGTAGTCGAAATCCAGGTGCAATTCTATCTCTAACTTTGGGGGTTTGGAATGCTTGGAAGGAGGCAAAGCAATTTGGCCTTGAGTCAAATGGTGCTCTGAACCTTGATCAGTCTTGGTCTCTACCATTAGTGGATTGGTTAAAAATAAATGTGGATGCCTCCACTGGTTCCATTACAGGCTACGTAGGTGTTGGGGCTGTTGTGAGAAACTCAGCTACGTGTTTTGTTGCAAGTCATGCATGGAGGTTTCTTGGTTTCTTTAATGCCAAATTTGCATAAGCTATTGTTGTGCAAGAGGCCCTAAGTTGGATTAAATAACAAAGATGGAGTCAAGTATTAATTGAAACAGATTCACAGCTAGTTGCTAATGCGATTAATAGTGTTTTAGTTGAAAATTTTTCTGCTTTTGGTATAATTATTGAGGATTACATGCCTCTTTTGTCAGAGATACCAATAGTTTTGTTTACGGGTCTACGAATGTTGCTTCTCATACGTTAGCTGTTGGTGCACATTTTAATGTAGGCTTGGGGGTTTGGTTCAAACCGACGCAAGTATAGATACATGAGCTGGATGCCTTTTGGCACAACCACTCAACAATAGAGATGTCCAAAATTATAACGATGCTATACAATTTCTGATTGATTAAAGCATGCATCCATTGTTATTTTTCTGTTCTCTTTTATGTCTACAAATTCTATTCAAATTCTTTGAAATATGTTTTTTATGTATTAGATCCCGTAATGATTTTATAATGTAGGCTTGGGGGTTTGGTTCTGTGTGCCACCTCCATCTCTACTGAATATTTTAATTTCTTCCTAATAAATTTTCAAATTTTATTTAAAAAAAAATCAATTGCTATTATTATTCCTTCTCTTCAACTTTCATAAACCTTGCTTATGGTTCGTCGATTTTCCTTAGTAGGCCCGCACTCCATTTTTCGGTCTAAACCAATACCAAACCCCTTCCGTCCGAGTATCCGCATCTAAATCCAACCACAACGAAAGATGAATGCAAACAACAGTACAGGAACCAAATGTCTATGTTTCACACTTGTGGCAAATATTAAACACCACTCCTTTCACTATAACGGTCACACCGCTTCTTTCTTAATCCACATTAAGCACCCTCCCACTTTGCTCTGTCTGTCTCTGTAGATTCTTTTTCCTTTCTACTGTTTTTTGTTTTTTTGGATCAAGAGAAAATTACAAGGAGACCAGAAAATGAGCAAACCCCGCAGACCCCCTTCTGGCCGTACAAATATAGCCTCATGCATAGTTGCAACCATTTTCTTAATCTTCGTTGTTATCGTCATACTTATTGTCTTCTTCACCGTTTTCAAGCCCAAAGACCCGAAAATATCCGTCAACGCCGTTCAGCTTCCGTCCTTCTCCGTCGCCAACAACAGTGTGAACTTCACCTTTTCTCAGTACGTCTCCGTCAAGAACCCAAACAGAGCCGTCTTCTCTCACTACGATAGCACTCTCCAGCTACTCTATTCGGGTTCTCAAGTGGGGTTCATGTTCATACCCGCCGGTAAGATCGACTCGGGTCGGACCCAGTACATGGCTGCTACCTTCTCCGTCCAGTCGTTTCCGCTTTCTGCTTCTCCAAACGCAGCGGTGAACGTGGCCCCCACGATTACCGGATTCGGTGGGATGGGTAATGGTGTTGCGGGTGGTAGTGGGTACAGAGTGGGTCCGACGATGGAGATAGAGTCCAGAATTGAGATGGCTGGTAGGGTTCGGGTCCTGCATTTTTTCACGCATCATGTGGAAGCGAAGACTGATTGTAGGATCGCCATTTCTGTGAGTGATGGATCTGTGCTAGGCTTCCATTGCTAGTTCCTTTTTGGGCATTTATCCTTTTCTTCGTTTCAATATAGTTTTTTTTTTCATATAGATCTTGTAGCTTGTAGCTTTTTAGGCTTTGGGTGTGTTAAATTTTGCATGCCCAATTTGGTTAAATGTAAAAATGAAGAATGATTGTCCTAGTGAAATTTGCTTAGATTTTGGTCTTGAACTTTGGAGCTTTTGGCATAGGTAAGCAATGGGCGCTTGCTTCTTGTGGAAAAGTTGAAGATAATGCAATGCCTTGTATCCTAGTGTTACCCTTATTGATGGTTCCACTTCCATCTGCTTTTGCTGTTGTAGGTTTTGTTTTCCTGCGGGGATTAAGTGTGATGGAAGCAAAGATTTGATACCAAGATTATATTAATTGCTAATGAATGTTGAGTGAAACGAAAATGTGGAGTTGGGGTCATATTAAGAAGTAAAGGGTTAAGGTCAATGAGTCATGCGCTGGAAAGAGGAGCGAAATACGGACTTTTGGAGACTATAAAGAAGTTAATGATGTCACTGATTGCTTCCTTTTTTAAAAAAATTTATATAATTTCCTTTTATTTGTTTATTATCTTTCTTTGTTTTTAAGGAAGTTTGATGTGGGCATGAACTATTGGTGTTGTGGATGGGATAAAAGCAAAGAAGTCATTAAAGGAGACTCGGGTGAAAATTCAAAATTGGGAAGTTTGAAAAAAGACTTAAAATGGTTGAGGCACAGTAACAAAGTGAGTGCAAGATATTTAACCAATATTACGTGGGATCCCCACTTTGCTGGGATTCGAGTAGCTGCTTGTCTGACTGAAAGGATTCCACCCGACGTGTCCCTTAATTTTTGCCGGTGTTTAGGACCGACTCCACTAAATCAGCTTCCGCTGTCAGCTTATTGCTCTCTACTTTTCTACGCTCTGTGGAAAAAGGAAAGAGGCTATACGTGCTACTTTAGACTCTTTCCTTAAACCGGCTTCCGCTGTCAGTAAAATGCTTGAAAGCCTAACATCGATTATCATTTACAAGTTTTTTTTATGCTCTTGATTTATGGATGGTGAGATTTCAGCTCTGTTAACTTTGCCAACGATGACCTAAAATGCCCAAAAACCTATAGTTCGATGATTAAACCAACCCAATAGAAGCATTAACATCTAGTATGAATCTTGTTTTGCATAATACGAGAAAGTTCAATAATACACAGTCTTACCCTTAATTAATAAAGAGACTATTTGTAAATAATTCAAATAAAAAAGGAGGGACAGAATAAGAGAAAAGAAAAAATAATAATAATAATAAGAAGAAAAGGACGAAGAAGGAGAAAGTTAATAATAATAATATCAATAATGTGAATATGAATAGTAGTAATATTAATAATAGTAGTAGTAGTAGTAGTAGTACTACTACTACTACTAATAATAATAATAATAAGTTAATAGTAATAATAATAATAATAATAATAACAATAGTTACTAATTTAAGTTAAATCCGTTAGAGGCAAGTACTACCTATTAACAAGTTTAGGCTAACTATAAGAAGAATTATAAGAATCTCTTTATGAGGGATCCTTTATTTGGATTCTAAAATGTAAAAGTTTTCTATTGCGGATCATGCCCTTATTAAGTTATAACATTGTGATATCATTCTTGATCACCTCTCTCTAATTCTTCTTTGGCTTCCCTTTTTTATCTTATAATCTTTGAGTATGATCTTCTCACATCTTCTTAATAAAGCATCCAGTTGTCTCCTCTTAACGTATCCAAATCACCTAAACCTTGTCTCTCTTAGTTTGTCAATAATATTAGTTACCTTCAATCTGGCCCTTACTATTACATTCTTGACCTTATTTCTTCTAGTAATGTTGCAAATCCATCGAAACATTCTCATCTCCATCTCCATCACCATTAGCTTATGATTATGCACTTGTTTGATGGACCAATATTATGCTCTATAAAACATAACCAACTTAATCTCTAAACGATAGAATTTACCTTTAACCTTAAGTGATATCTTTTTGTCACATAAAACTCTTGATGCACTTTTTCATTTAAGTCATCTAGATCTAGTCCAGTAAACTATGTCTTTATCAAACTCTCCATTGTTGTGTATGATAAAGCTCAAACATTTAAAACATTTATTTTATGGTATAACTTCTAAAACAATCTTTACCTTCACATTGATAACCACTCTATGTCTCGAAAAGTTACACTTGACGTACTCACTCTTAGTCGTTCTCAATTAAAAGCCTTTTGTCTCTAACGCATCCCTCCAAAGTTCAAGTTTGGGATTAACCACTTCTTTTGTCTCAACTACTAAAACAATGTCATTAATAAATAACATAAACCAAGGCATATCCCCTTGGATATTCTTGGTGAGCTCATCGATTACCATTGCAAACAGAAAGGGTTTCAAAGAGGACCTTGGTGTAGCCGAATATCTATAGAAAAATGCTTTGTATGCCTTCCTATCCTCCTTACAATAGTTTTACACCCTCATTCATATCCCTAATAATTTGTATATAGGTCATAGGAACCCCTTGAATTCTAAACACCTCTATATAATTTTCTTTGGTAACCTATAATACGCCTTCTCTAAATCAATAAAAACTATATGTAAGTTACATTGTTTTTCCCTGTAATACTCCATTAACCTTCTGAGGAAATGCAAAGCTTCTATTGTAGACCTCCCTGGAATGAAGCCAATTTGGTTTTTTGAGATAGATGTCCTTTTCCTATAACTGAGTAATTTGATGCCTCTATAGTTATTACAACTTTAGATGTCCCCTTTGTTCTTGTATAAAGGAATTATCATATTACATATCTACTCGTCTAAAATTTTGGTAGACTTAAGGATCACATTAAAAAGCTTGGCTAGCTAAATAATGCCCTCTTCATTTAGGCTCTTTTGCACCTTTATGGGTATCTCATCAGACCTTACTGCCCTACCGCTCTTCATCTCCCTCAATGTTTTCTTAATTTCATCCCTTGTAATCTATTGGCAATCAGTAAAATTACGAAACCTCTCGAACGAGCTAAGGTACCTAAAAGATGTTATCCTCCACGCCTTTATTAAAAAGGTTATAAACATACCTCTTCCATCTTTGCTTAATGTCTTCCTTAGCTGCAAGCACACACCCTACTTCATCCCTTATACAACACATTTGATCAAAATCTCTTGTTTTTCATTCCCTAGGTTGCCAACTAAAAAATATCCTTCTCTCAATCTTTAACATTCAGTCATTGATATAAATTCTCGTAAGCTCTACGTTTATCTTCTAAGAATAAGATCTTTGCATCTTTCTTTACCAATCTATACCTTTCTCTATTATTAACTCTCTCTATCTCTGTGATGCTATCCAATAGGGCTTTATAGGCAACCTTTTTTTTATAGCTTAACTCTTTCTTAAACATCTTCATTCCAGCACCAAGACTCCCTCTTACTACCATCGGCTCTTTAGAAACACCTAAAGCCTCGAGAGTTATATTCCTTAAAAGAGTTGCAACTCTTTCCCACATCTAATTAACATCTCCTACCAAATTTCATTCTTCTCCATAAATGACCTTATTCTTAAATACGTTCATCATATCCCCTTTCAAATTCCACCATCTAATTGTAGTAAACCTCTTAGGACTTCTTTTCTTTCTCTAACCCTTAATAGAAATCTCCAAAACTAGTAGCTTATATTAAGTTAACATGTAAGCATTAGGTATCACCTTACAATCCTTGCAACTAGATTAATCACTCCGCCTTAAGAGGAAGTAATCAATTTGAATCTTCTTGTATTTGTTTTTAAAAGTCACCAGGTACTCCTCGTTTTTATTGGAAAAAGAGTTAGCTATCACCAACTCAAATGCTACCGTGAAATCTAACAAAGTGGTCCTGCTAACATTTTTTTCCCTGTACCCGAAACTCTTATGTGTTTTTGATTAACTATCTGAGGTTGCTCCTATATGGCCATTAAAGTCTCCTTCTAAAATAACTCCATCGCTAGGGAGGATTTATTGAATCATCTCATCTAACTCTTCCCAGAAACTTTGCGTAAGTTATTCATCCAACCCTGTTTGAGGTGTATAGGCACACAACATTTATAACATCACCCTCCACCATAATCTTTAAGGACATGATCCTATCATTAGTCCTTTTTACCCCTACAACATGTAAGAGATTTTTTGGCAACCAAGATACGTACCCCATTTTGTCGTCTTGAACCTCCCAAATACTAAAGTTTAAACCCATTAATTTCTTTTGTTTTAGACCTTGTCCACCATGTCTCCTGAATGCACGCTATATGAATCTTATACTTGTCTAAAGTTTCCACTAATTCTAAAGACTTCCCTGTAAGGAACCCGAAGTTCTAAGAACCTATTCGTAATCTATCAAAATCTTTTCCTCTTTTAAATTTGAAACTCACTGAAGGACTAACAAGTGGTCTCTCATCAAAGCTCAAGGCCACTACTCATGTCCTAACACCAAATACAAGCTAAATGATGACGACGACGATGACGACGATGACAAAGATGATGATAATGATAATGATGATGATGATGATGATGATGATAAAAATAATAATAAATTAATTTTTAATCACACTGTCATATATAAT
>JANIHY010138224.1:0-11203 GCA_027479065.1 Erythroxylum brevipes
AACCGAAAAGAAAAATTTACTCACACATATTTATCAATGTAACATAAATCATGGTCATAATATATGTTTGCATTGATGAAATCCACACAATTGAAATAAATAAGAAATAAAATAAAGAAAACAAATTTAAAACACCCCTTTTAGTGCAACGTTGGTGGAGAATAATAGTTTTGTGGGGCTATGCGTCAATGATGGATTGGCTCCTTCAACTCCTCTCCAACAGCTATCGTAAATTCATCTCCACCAACAGCTTGTTTTTGTGTCTCCCAACGTTGCAGCTAGGTGTCTTCTCTCCACCAGCAGCTAGGTGTCAAGCCACCAGCCTCCAACGTGTATCACTAGCTGCCAACGTTGAGCCACCTTCTCCTTTATTTCGTTCTCTTCACCAGCAGCCACGTTTTTCTCCATAGCTTTCAACATTCTCCTCTCTACCTCCTACTTCGTTCTCTAGCTGCAACCTTCTAAGTGTATAGCGTCAGTCCCCTAGCTCCACAAAGCTGCTTCCTTATTTGATTTTCCATTCACAAACTACGTACATAGGAATCTCCACCAGCTGCAACGTCCTCTTGCTACTTGTTATCTCTTTTGTTTTAAACCACCAGCTACAACGTTTTTTTTATCTCCCAGCCTAAATGTTCACCTTGCCCAACCAGCTTCAACGTTGTGAGAGGCTCAACTCACATTACCCACCAGCTTCTAATCTGATTTTTTTTACTAACAAGCTTCACGTTTTCTTCCTCCCGCTCTCCTCTTAAATGGTGTAAAGCTCTCGTGTTTTCGTTTTCCAACTAGCAGCAAAAAAAATGTTCATGTCTTTTTTATTCTCCAGCCCCAAAATCGTTTTTCTCCCCAGCTCCCCACTACTAATGTGATCTCCTTTTCCTTTTGTTCTTTGTTTTTTTCCTCTTCTTTCCACACAGCCCACAACTTTGCGCATGCCCCAGCCCCCACTTGCTTTCCTTTCCTCTTATGTCTTGACATGACCATTATTTGGTCCACCTTTGCCAACTTATTTACCACCAACGCAGCCCATCTCTTGTTGTTTTTCTTTTGTTTTCTCCACGCCTCACACACAGCACACAAATCCTTTTATATTCTCTAAATTTGTTGTCTTCGTCTTCTTTCTTCCTTCATTGTCTGTGCCACCACAAATAATCTCTAGATTCAAAAGTCTTCTAAAATCTTTTCTCCTCCACCGCCTACTAACTTCATGCCTTCTAACAATTTTTTTTATGCCAAGCCAAACTTAATTTGGTAGGTATAAATAGCACCCAATTTGTGACTTTTTGTCCTTATTGTCCAAATCCAATATGTGCCTAAAATTAAAAAAAATAACTCTTAATTAGTGTAATTTAAACATTAAATGGACAAGAGTTTAGCACATTATATATCTAAAATTAATATAAAAATGTACATTAACACTTATGAGCAATTATTAAGAGCTTGATCTGATAGAAAATAGTAATGAGAGAATAAGGACCTGGTAGAATGTAAGGAAAACATAAATTGCTATGATCCTAAGAAGATGAAATTTGAACCTAAGTGGTTGTTTGATGAATATGATAAGAGTTATGATCCTCTATAAGATTGTGTTAGTGGAAATTGAGATTAGAATTTCATAATGATTATACATCTATAAGTTTGAATCAATGGTGAATGTACATATGTAAGATATAATGTGAAGGGTAATGGGAAGATGAGATGAATGATAGCGATATTTGTACAAGTTCAAAAGGGTAAGTTAAATTGTTATTGTGACTACCTATTTGATGATCCCATCATCATACACAAGTGAGAATATTAAGCACATATGCAATATATGTGTGGAGATGATATAAGAAGAAACCTATGACTTATTGGATAATTGTTAGTTATAGTTCCCATAGTTTAAATTCTAAGGAGAGCTAGAGTAACACATGAAAGTGCTTATAATGATCAAGCAGGGATAGATTGAGATTTGTTGATGATGTTACAATGAGAAATAAATTTGAAGATTAAGAGAAGAATATTGTCTAGGATTAACGGAGATGAAAGTATCAATAAGGTAAAAAGATAAATTTGTAAATTGACGGAGATAAATATGTGGATAAAATGGGATGAATTTGATAATGCCCTCCCAAGAATATGCGACAGCAAGTATGTTTATTACTTTATAAAGTTTTGGTGATTAGAAAATTATGACCTTGTGAGAACGATAGAAATTGGTCTTTCCGAGGTATTAAGAAAAGTTGATAATGTGATGATGATAGCAGGTGATTGATAAAGATTGCATTAACAGTATAAATGATGGTAGCAAGAAACCCTCTTTCGAAAAAATTTTTTACTGAGTTAGATTGGGAAGATCAGTTAGTTTATGTTAAGGATGATCAATGAAAGAATTGATCAGAAATGAATATGTAATGATTCGAAAGTGAGTATGAGAGTCCTATCCCTAACAGGGACTCAAGCAAGAGAGGTAGAATATGTTATTGAACAAGGTATGTATTTTGCTTGATGTAAAGGATCCAACTGTATGAGTGGATTCCTGAAGTTGTGGGGACAAGAATTTCTAATATGAGGAGTATATAGGTTCACATGATATTATGTGTAAGTATATTCGGGAGATGCAAATCTGACTTGATGAATGCATTACTATCACAAGGAGTTAAGTTGCAAATAAATTGCAATATGTGGAGAAACTTGTATGAATGAGCAAACGTTAGAATAAGTCAAGGTGAGCTATGAGGAAAATTCAAAGAATGGAGAAAATCATTAGAGAAAGGAAGTCAATTGGGAAATTGAAAATAAAGTGAGGCAATGTTACCTCATTGAGGAATCAATTATTTAAGAAATTACGAGGGCTAATCAGGGGGCACATGGAGTTTGAAAAAAAATTGTTTGAGTTAGCAATTGCCCAACAGTACTATGGTATTGAAGATTAAAATGATCCAAGAAAAGTTTGGTGATATATAAAATGTATTTGAAAAGTTGAGAAGAACAATTTGAATACTTGAGGAAAAATGTGTAAAGCGTATGAGTAATGAAAGTAAAGAGAATTTTTAGGAATTGTACAAATATAAATTATATCATATAGATTTGGAGATTTTATAGTATGCACTGATGTTGTATAAGAGATTTGGCTAAAGTCCAATGTAGCATAATGAAGTGATTTCATATGTATGGAGATAACTAATGTCCTATGAGTTGACTATTCGATACATGATTTAGAGTTGCCACCCTAATGAGAGAATTGAATATGAGACTGAGAAGATTGATATAAATACCGAAAGACTATGATTGTACAAATGATAAATTCCAAGAAGGCTAGTGTTATATCAAATGCATTAAGCAGAAATTCGATATTGAGATTATTAGAACTAGAGCAAAAAGAAGCATAGAATATGGAGTTGAAATATGGGTAAATCTAGTGAGTGAACGTTTGAATTGGCGGTCTTAACTGCCAAAAATGTGTTTAAGGCATATAGTTTGACGATCATTGGAACATGAGATCCAAGTATAGTTTTATTTAACTTTAAGCATCACAATTATTGATCTAGTGATTTCATTTGAATACTATATGATGAGTTAGATAATAGAAAGAGTCGTCTCTTTTGTATTATGATGAGTAAGGCCTGCAAATTGTTGAACGCCAGAATTTGGGATGTTATTGACAGATGAAATTGATCAATGCTAGAAATTAAGAGATTCAAGAAAGATGAATGAAATTGGTGGATCAACACCAAAGATATGGAATACAGCAAGATAAACAAAAAAGTCAAATATAGTGACACTATAGAGATGTGAACTATGAAGCAAATGATGAAATGTTTCTAAGAATATCATGTTCCCAAGGTGCGCTTAGATTGAGTGCAAGATGTGCTTAGGTTAGAATAAAGAAGCAACTAAGCTTGAATTGGATTGGTCCATATAAAGTTATTAAGAACCGGACCATTGATTTATGAGTTAGTATTACTAACAAAGATATCTTAGATTCATGCTTTGTTCTATATGAATATGCTAAGAAATACCGATATGATTTGATATTGGTGTTATCGATGCGAAATGTGAAAAATGGTAAGTAATGTGAGGTATATACATATTGAGGAATTGGTTAAGAAAGTGAATCACTACATAAGTGATTGAAAGACCGAGTGAGTCTATTGACTATGGTGATTTGAAAGAAATTATTCAAGTGAAAAGGTTACTTGGAAGACTAAGGAAAGCATAAGACAACATTACCTCTATTTGTTTGATTGTTCAGGTAAGAATTTCGAGGACGAAATTCTTTAAGAGGGGAAGAATTATTAGCCCCGAACTTTTCTTAGAAGTTAGAACTATTAAATGAGAAATTATTGGTGATTATTTATATATAAAGAAAATAAGAATTCTTGAATTTGAAATGAAGTAGAAAAGATAGTTATGTACAAGATGAGTTATATGTGAAATGATGGAAGTTATAAGTGAAACTTGTTCATTGAGTATGCTTTGGTATTTTAGCAATAACTTATTCTCTTGTTATCCAAATGAGATGAATCTTGATTTGCATTAAAATAGAGAAACAGAGCTACAACTTGTCTAATGATATTGAGTTTTAATTTAGTCTCGAAGAATTTCAATTTTTGTATGGAAGTTGAGCACAGAATATTACTTTAGTATAAGAATAGTTTGGAAATGTTTGGAATATAACTTTCGGATTTCTAAACCGAATTGAATGATTTTGGTGTCATTGGAAAATTAAGACAATGAGGAACATTTTTCTATAAGGAAGTGGTATCAAATTCCTTCAATTTCATAATTAGAAAAAGGTCTTAATTGTTTGAAGGAATTAAGCATGACTTTAAATAATTTTGAGGTTTTGCTAGATTAATTATTCTATTTGGAGTTCATTATTATGTTAATGTTGGTAGGATTTTAAAATATGGTTTATTGGAATTAAGTATCAAGAGTATGTATGTATGGGGGCTTTTTGGGAAGATCACTCAAGCCATTTAAGTTGCAAGGCATGTAAGGAAGGGTATATGGTCTTTGTAAACTCATTAATAGCAAAATTGTAATAAGAAGAGTTGTTGGCTTTTAAAGCAGAAGCATGAACGAAAATGGGAGAAAAACAAGGAGAAGAGAGAAATGAGAGAGAGATCATGGAGAAGAGGAGAAAAAAGAAGAAAGAGAAACTAGGTTTCATCTTTGCTTGGTTTTCAAGAGGGATTTTCAAGATGCTCAAGAAGGGAAAAAGGAAGAGAAGGATGAGAGCTTCCATTAGAGCCAACAAACTCTTCAATTGGTGAAGAATCAAGATAAGAGTGTGTTTAATTTGTTGAATTTTTAGAAAGATTTTGGTTCATGAAGCTTAAGAAATGTATGGGTTTTAAGATTCTAAGATCAATTTTATGAATATGTTCTTAGGGTTCTCCAATTTGAATGCCTATTGATTTGGGGATTTTGGCTTATGTTAAAAGAAATTAAGGAAAGAAAGAGGAACAAGGGAAGAAGACATCTTTGAACCAGATTATGAGAAAGATTATGAGCAAGGAAATAAGGTGGGTTCCATGCTTATAATAAAGTAAATAAGCCACTTTTTTAAAATAAAGGAAATTTAATGATTTAAATTGCATCATAAGTGTTGCATTAATTGTGTCTTGAATGGATTGCGGAATTGCTACATTTTTTATATGTAAATTGTGTGATAATTTATGAAAATGATTTCTTTGAAAGGATTACATGATTATGAAATCAAGTTTCTGGAAATTGTTTTCAAAATACCTCATGTTTATGAAAAATCAAGTTTCGAAAAGTGTCATTTTGGGCAACAAGTTTGAAATATTTGTTATGTGGGCTTGTGGTAATCCCTCAAGAATCGTCATGTGCATGTTGATCAAGAAAAGGCTTCTCTCCCTACTCGCTAGTGGCACGGAGCTCCCTCAAGAACTCCCTCAAGAATTCACTACTACACAGGACCACGATGTGGAAATGTGTAGTGTGTCATGTTTATGGATCTCTCCAAACCATTCTAATGTGCTTATGTGCTTAAGATATATGAACAAGTTGATGCATTCATGTTTTTTGGTTTGTTAATGTGACTACATGATGAGATTTTGAAAAACAAGTGTTTTATGGATTTCAACAAGAATTTTCTATAACAATGAACTTTTGAATAGTTTTGCTTATTTTTTCGTTATAAGCATGTTATCCACGAACTGTAAAGCTCACCCCCACTCTCTTTCCCCTATTTAGGTGACGAACAAGAGATCAAGTGAAAGTGAATCAAGAAATAAATATGAATTTGCATGTTTTGTTTTATTTTGGAGTGATTTATGCAAACAAAGTTGTAATTACATTTTGATAAATTATCTTTCAAGTATCTTGTGTAATTTGGGAATTTTGGAATATTAATGTAATATGGCTTGGAATGCCATTAAAGTTTGTGAAATTCTTAATTTATGATGTTAATGAAATATAGATTTGTGTATGGACATGAAATGTGAATTTGTATATGGATGATGATGATGAATGTTGAGCATGAATGGTTGGTATATATATACATATATTACAAAAGTGAGATGTTATGAAAAAGAAGGATGGGAATCATGAATGATGAGAGGTAGTTGAATATGAAGAGTCAAATGAATTGCATTTGAGAGTTTGACGAATTCCAATTGATAGTTGAAATTGTTAGGAATGATATTGCAATAGAGGAAGTGAATTTGGGATAATTCTCAAGTTTTTCATGAGGGTAAAATGTGTATTCTAAATTCAGGAGAAATTCTGCATTAATATAGATAGAATTAGCCAAAGTTGCCTTCATGAAAGTTGTATCTTGTCTTCTTATATTTACAACGATATAAAGTATGTGATTTTTGGATATTGGAGTTGAGAGTTATGGTCATTAAAAGTTAGGATGTCGTAAAGGACAAGTATCCCGAATAATTAGAGTATATGAAGTGATATCACACTAGAAAGAGTTGGATTTGGGAAGATTATTAGAAAAAGGGATGATAGAATGAGTTTAGGATCCTTTGGAAGGGTCTTGTAGGGTGAAAATTTTGTTTAACCCGAAGGTTACACGGCTTGCCCGTGTAAAATCACACGGGTCGTGTGTTTCCAGCGCAGGAGCACATTTTCACTCGAAGGTTACATGACTTGCCCTCGTAAAATCACACGGGCCGTATGTTTTGACCCTCCAACTGATCTAATTTCACTTTAGAGTCTTCATAAAAGTTGTAGATATAGAAGTCTTCTTTCCAAAAATCTAAGAATGAAATCAATTCAACACCTTTTGTGAGAGTTATGGCAATTGCCCCAAGGCATGTACAATATGAGTAAAGACATGAACACGTTGGATTCGTTTGGGCGTAACTTCTTCGTTTGACGTCCGATTAAGGTGATTCTTAAAGCAATAGCTTTTTAACATGTATATATCTCCACATAAAAATTGTTATATTTTGAAGTTGTTTTGTTAAAGTTTGATTGAAAGAAATTGAGGGGTCAGTTGGGAGAGCATGATTGGGCCATGAACACACTTTGTATTTTTAAGCATATCTTCATCTGTAGAACTCCGATTGAGTTGGTTCTTTCTCCAAAATGAACTAGAAACATAAAACTAAAATTGTTTTGAAGAATTCAATTGTGGTTATTGTTATTCTGTTGTGTGGGCTTGCCTTTGTGGCTTGAGATGTTATGAAAATGATGATGAACTGATAATGGATAATGAGGGTTAAATGAAATAACCGTACAGGTTAATGCACTCACGTTTTTGAATGGTCTCCAAATGTTGGGCTCTAAAAAAAATGGGATCCAACATTGTTTTGGTATTAGAGTAAGAAAAGGAATTGGTGATCGTTTAAGAGTTGGGTTCCGGAAGTGATGTCCAACAGTTGTGGTATCAGAGCACCAAAATTGATATCTTACATGGGCATTTTATGAAAGATGTATCAAGTTACATGCATTTTTGACAAGTCTTAGCATGCAGAGGTGATTGATCCCTACTTTGAGTCGCATGTGTTTAAGTCATATGCATGGGCATGGATTAAGAGTTCGAGCTGATAGAATTAATGAGAAGAATGATGCCTTTTTAGAGTTTGATAAAATTGAAAATTTTGGAGGATTAGAAATGAGAAATAGTGCATGGATAAATATGATAGATGATGATTCAACATATTTGTACTAGGGGATGCATTGTTGAATATGACATCAATATTGTATTGTGAAGTTATACCCTTGAATATGATATAGATGTGTATATTATCGTGTATTGTTTGAGGAAAATAAGGAGACAAGTAGAAATGATGAGATTAAAGTGTACAAGTAGAATGTAATGAGAATATAAATTGTTATGATCTTAAGAAGATGAATTTGGAACCAAAGTGATTGTTTGATTATTGTGACAAGAGTTACAATCCACCATAAGAATGTGTTAGTGGAATTAAGATCAAAATTTTATGATGATTATACATCTATAATTTTGAATCAATGGAGAATATACGTATGTAAGATGTAATGAAGGATAATTGGAAGATGAGATGAATGATAGCGACATATGTACAAGTTCAAAAGGTTAAGTTGAAATCTTATATTGTGAGTACATATCTGATAATGGGATCACTATGACAAGTGAGAATATTGAGTGCATATGTAATATATGTATGGAGATGATATAGGAAGCAATCTACGACTTAGTGGATATTTGTTAGTCAGAGTTCCCATAGTTTAAAGTCTAAGAGGAACTAGAGAAACACATGAAAGTGCTTATAATGATAAATTGGGATAGATTGAGATTGTTGATGATGTTGTAATGCGTAATGAATTCGAAGATAAAGAGAAGACTATTGTCTAGGACGAATGGAGATCAAAGTATCAATCGTGTAAGATATAAATTTGTGAATTGTTGGAGATAAATATGTGGACAAAAGGGGATGAATTTGATGATACACACCAAAGCATATGCGATAGTAATTATGTTTACTACTTCATTGAGTTTTGGTAATTAGAATGTTATGACCATGTAAGAATGATAGAAATGGGTCTTCTCGAGCTATTAAGGATGGATGATAATGCGATAATGATAACAGTTGATTGATAAACATTACATGAACAATATAGAGGATAGCAGTAAGAAATCTTCTTTCGAAGAAGAATTTTATGGAATTAGGTTAATCAGATCAGATAGTTTATATTAAGAATGATCAATGAAAGGATAAATTAGAAAGGATATTGGAGTCTTAATCTTGATGGAGACTCAAGCAAAAGAGGTAGAATATACTACTGAGAATTTATGTATTTTTGTTTGATGTAAAGTATCCAACTATATGAGTGAATTTATGAATTTGAGGAGACATAAATTACTAATATGAAGAGTATATAGATCCATGTTATATTTTGTGTACGTATGTTCGGGAGATACAAATAAGATCTGATGAATGTGTTACCAACACAAAAAATTAAGATTGAAAATAAATTGAAATGATTGGAAAAATTAGTATGAATGAGTAGACAGTAGAAAAATTCAGTGTGAAATCAGAGGAAATTGAATGAATTGAGAAAAGCATTCAAGGAAGGAAGTCATTTAGGAAATTGAAAATAACGTGAGAAATGAGGAATCAGTTATTTAAGGAATTATGAGAACTAATTATGGGAATATAGAGCTTTGGAAACATTTATTCGAGTTAATAAATGCCTCGATAGTACTATGGTATTAAAGATTAAAGTGATCTAAGCAAAATGGATCAATTCGTGATTATGATCATAGAGGATATTTGGAGTGTATTTGAAAAGTGAAGAGAATATATTTAAACATTGAGATTAATCTTACATATTGTGGATGTAAAAATAATTTTGAGGAAGTATAACACCGATATTAATTATATCGTCTAGATTTGGAGATTTTATAGTATATAATGATGTTGTATAAGAGATTTGGATAAAATCCAATGCAGCATAATAAAACAATTTCATATGTATAGAGACAACGAAAGTCCTATGGGTTGATTATTCGATACATGATTTAGAACAGCCATAGTAGTGATTATTTTGAAAGTGTGTGGATAGTATATGTTTAAGAACATCTTGGATATATATAAATATATAGATCATTAAAGTTGTGGTAATTATTGAGTTGAGAGAATTGAACACGACATCGAGACAATGGATAGAAGTACTGAAAGATTATGATGGTACAAATGAGTATTTTCTAGTAAAGTTAGTGTGATATCTGATACATTAAGCAGAAATCCCAATAGCAATGAAGCATGAATTCAGATATTGAGGTTATCAGATCTAGTGCAAAAAGAAACATAGAATATGGAGTTGAATTTTGGGTAAATCAAGTACAATTTGCTATGGAATTAAAGATTAGTTTCACATGAAAGGATTTACTAAGCCCGAATTGAGGATCTAGAAATTGTGAATCTTACAAAGAGGTCGAAAGTGAATAAGAATTTTGAGTTCGAATAGGAAAAATGATATTTTGTGGTGGAAATAAGAAGTATGTGTATCGATAAAGATGTTTAAGCAAAGAGATTGTTAGATAAGCAGAAATAACAACCCATGATATACATTCTAGTAGGAATACGTCGGAACATCATTTAGCAGCTAAGAATTTAGAATCAAGTGATTAAATGTTTGAATTGCTGACGGTCTTAACTGTTAGAGATATGCTTAAGGCTTGTAGTTTGGAGTCCATAGGAGCATAAGAACAATGTATAGTTCTATTTGTCTTTAAGCATCACAATCATTATCATGTTGATTTCATTGGAATACTGTATGAAGAGTTAAATGACAAAAAGAGTCATCTGCCTCTTTATTTGCATGAATAGGGCTAAAGATGGTTGAAAACAAAAAGAGTCATCTGCCTCTTTATTTGCATGAATTGGGGATGAAATGTTTATGAAAGTATCATCTTCCCAAGGTGTGCCTAGATTGACTGCAAGATGTCAAGTATGTTAGGAAATATTGATATGATTTGATATTGGTGTTAGTACAGAAAGTGTAAAAATTTTGTGAGTAATCTGAAATATATTGAGGAAACAGTTGAGACAATGTGATATCTGAATAAGTCAAGGAAGGATTGATTGAATCCGTTAACTAGAGTCATTTAAAAGAAATTATTGGAGTGAAGAAATCACTTGGAAGACAGAGGAAAACATAAGACAACATTACCTTCATTTGTTTGACCAATCAGGTAAGAATTTTGGGGACGAAATTCTTTTAAGAGAGGGAGAAATGTTGGCCC
>JANIHY010138344.1:0-11185 GCA_027479065.1 Erythroxylum brevipes
GATACATTTTAATTATTCAAAATAAGTGTCATTCTTGACTTTATATGCATGTTTATAATTTTTCTTCCAAAATTAACCTTTTATTTCTCTCTCATCTTAATTATACAGATTACAATTTCAAGGCAATTTCTCTCACATGCTAATTATTGCAAATTACCTTTTCAAAGCATTTCATCATGTTCTTTTTTATTAATAAGGATATATCTATAATTTCATTAGCTTTCTTAATAAGCGTGTATTTTTTTAAAACGACACTTATTATAAATCAAATTGAGTAATTTTTAAGAAATAGAGATTAGCAAGGTTTATTTATATAATGGATTTTTGTGCACCTCATTTACATTTAGTGGTGCATCTTTCTGTATATTAGTTGTATAACATAAATGGTTTCTTTCAACGTTCTCAATGGCTAATTGCATGCTGAACTACTCTCCATGTAATTTGATTAAAAAAACATGAAACGATCCATGCACCATGCTTGTTAGGAAACGACAGAGAAACTCGGGCAAATAAGGGCAGACGCGTAGGACTTGCGCTGCTTCCTAGTTGCTACCTGTTGTAACCAAGAAAGCGAGGGATGTATATAAATCTATGCTTCTCATCGTAAAATTTAGACTTTTTCTACTTCTTTGTCTCTTCATCATTAGCTTTAACGCATCCACGGTGTTAGTTAAGTACATCATATAGGACCCCCCTTCTTTTTCTATATATAGCTTCCCTCATTCTTCATCTTCTTCCATCTCTTTCACTCATATTCTTCATATCCAGTTTCCTTATAGCTTATCTACACATATCTAAACCTTTCTTCATCTCTAATCAATCTGAGGGCGTTGATATATATAATATTCGTCTCTACCAAGGTTGTATGCATAGTGGACCAGACGGACAAGTGATTTGTTCTATATTGGTTAAATTTGTTTGGTAAAGAGGATCGTGCTCAATCCTTTTTGAACAAGAATTTTTAGAAGATATGGCATGTTTGGTGGCTCGCACAGGGAGACAGTTGCAGAGATACGATAACATGGGTCGTCGCCAAGTTGTTGGGTGAGAACTTGAATTTCCTCTCGTTTCTTGGAGTTTCTTCATCATTTAGATTTGTTTTCAGAATTAGCCAAGAGATGAGTGGCTTTCCCATAAACCTTCTTCTGACTGAGGCCTCGGTCTCTTTCTGTAATATTGTTGCCAATCTTCCATATTATGCATACTGTTTTCTTTCAACATACCTTACTCAGCTACAAACTCATTTTCTAGAATTTTGTTCAACTTGCAGATGCATTCCGTATAGATACAAGATATGCAGCGACGGCTCTGTCAGTGATGAATTGGAGGTTCTAGTTATCACTTCTCAGAAGGGTAGTGGAGGAATGATGTTCCCTAAGGTAATAATCCAGATACGTTCTATAGCTTGTATTAATTAAAACCACAGGCACACGTATTGATATTTTAGTGTGTTAACATATATATCGTTATCTCATGATCAGGGTGGGTGGGAACTTGATGAATCTGTTGAACAAGCAGCCGCCAGAGAGTCACTTGAAGAAGCTGGAGTTCTTGGCAAAGTCGAGGTTAGTGTCCATTCACAACATACATTTGAATAGGTTGTTTCATGTTGTAACACAGGTATAGCCGTGGCTAATTTCATTCCGTTCTCTAATGTGGTTTTCTCATGCAAACGACAGGTAAAACTTGGCAAGTGGAGCTTTTTAAGCAAAAGGACCGGTACATTTTACGAAGGCTATATGTTCCCATTACTTGTGACGGAGCAACTTGATATCTGGCCAGAGAAGAACATGAGACAAAGAATTTGGGTACGCTAGCTAGCTGCTGTGCTTGACACTTTCTAATTTGCACAAAAGAAATGACTAATTACTTTTTCACAGTAACCGAATGCTAATAAACTTGAAACTATGTGTTAATCAGATGACGGTAGAGGAAGCTCGGGAAGTTTGTAGACATTTGTGGATGAAGGAAGCATTGGACAGATTCGTTGAGAGGCTTACAGCTCTACAACTACAACAGGAAGACAATGTATTGTAATCTTGGCCTTTGAGCTCCAAAAAGATTTCAAGAGCATGTACATAACAATATATAAATGGAACCTCCAAGTCGTCAGAGGAGAGAAACAGACTGCAGAACTGCTTAAGAGCCGAGTGAAATGTATTGAGGACACGGTTGTAGAAAAAGAAGTTTCTTGTTTGATTGATGAAATTTTGACATTTTCTTGAAGCTGCTTTGTACCCAATTCAGGAGATCAAATGAAAACAATTTCACAGTGCTCATGTTTCCTGTCTTTTCCTATTATGTCTACCGTTAGAATCATATACAAGTAATTTACGGCCTCATGTAAGAACTTGGATTAAATGGTTTATAAACATGCTGTCAAAATGTTACTGACTTAGAGGTTTGAACTCAAAGTTGCGCTATCCTTATTTTTGTGGATTTATAATCAAACGTTTATAGTACACGCTAAAGACATAAAAGCTCTATCCAATTATAGACGTAAAAGCATTATCCGGGTATGGAAACTTACATTCTGTCCGTTTCAATATTTGTCAAGCTGATGGAAGACTATCAGGAAAGTAAGGGCTGGAAAAACTCTCCATGAGCAAAATTAAGATGCAGAAAGCATCTTTTAATTACCAAAAGAAGTAAGACTTCCTTTTTTTTTTTTTTTTTTGTAACAAAAGACTCGAATAAGCATCTCCTTCTCTAGTCCATTAATGCCTACCTTCTTTCTCTTAATGCTGGCTATGATAAACCAGTGTGGTAGAACGAGCTGAGCCTGAAATTAAGCTATTAAGAATCACTTGGACAACGATTTGCAGCTTATGACTCGACAACTCAAGTTGATGCCTATAGGCAAGAACCTATATCACAGTCCACAAGCACAATTAGTAAACGCCTGCATGGTTTATGATTAAGAGTTTAGGAAATTGGATATCCATGACCTGCATCAACTACTACCGCATCCTCAAAACTTAACTAACCACAGAAACTGTCAAAAACTTTGTATATGACAATCTTAATTTCAGTGATGCATCCTGAACATTCCAGATTACATAAGCTAGTAGCTATGCTAAACTTACAGGGATTATCTTGCAAACCAAGGCTTTAATTCTTTCAAGATGATGACCAAATCAAGTGGTAAAATAGTTAGTCAAAATTCTGGTCCGAAACAAGTGCAGAATGCTTCGTGCATCATACAAGTCAAACAACACGCAGTCTTTGTATTATTAATGGCCTAGAATGAACTTAATAATGGCAGCCTTTGTCGTTGCATTGTTCTTGGCTCACCATTAGCAACTATTTTCTCAACCAATGCCGCATGGGAAACGTCATGACACAGACCGGTACCTTGTTTCGCAACGCGCGAGCTACATAAATTGCTAACCTATCTTGAATTTCATACGAGATCAAGTACTTTAAGCTACGAAACTTCGTCTTAAGAAAAACAAAATTAAGAGTCCAGTCCTTCCCGTAGCCAAATTTGATTGATTGATGCCTAGTCATTCTCCACTTACAGAAGGGATTATTCGATCTTTGTTCTTATACCAATTCTATTAATTATAAACTCATAAGATGGCCTGTAACCTAACCGGAGCATAGCCAGTAGCCCACTCTTTTTGTTTCGAGAGGAAGACACACAGCAAGTTCAACATTAAGAATAAGAAGATGACTCGTTCCTTGTCATCAAAGTCTTTTTATGGAAGTAATTAACTACAGCTTTCCGCAATCCACATCATGGTTACGGACAATGTGGCTACAGCTTTCTTTTGAATTTTTGTAGAACCAAAATCGAGTTGAGATCAACACAAAGATTTCCTTTTCTTTTGTCTTAAAGGCGTGACGTGAATAGTTATCTTTTCCCTTGTCCTGCTCCTGCGCACTTATTTTCAAATCAGGGATACAATAGCTGTTTACATAAGAAAAGTATTGACAAAAACCTTAAACATATTGTTTGTCTTTTTAATATTGCTGATTTATGTATTACAAACAACCAACCTCGTGACATAATTAATAAAATGTATTTTTTAATTCTATACATGTTTATTTAATTTACAAATATACAAAATAAATTTATAGGATAAGTACATTTTTACAAATGAATTTATAATGAAAACAATATTATGAAATTTATATTATATTTACATTG
The DNA here is from genome assembly GCA_027479065.1 of Erythroxylum brevipes. NCBI lineage: Eukaryota > Viridiplantae > Streptophyta > Magnoliopsida > Malpighiales > Erythroxylaceae > Erythroxylum > Erythroxylum brevipes. The sequence goes on from JANIHY010138344.1 coordinate 4,154, forward strand.
TTCTTATTTGTAAAGTAGAAAATGTAATATACGTTATATTTCTTTCTTACGAAGGAAATAGTTGATCTTATAAAATAAAATATGGTGATACTTAATCAAACATATAAATACTTGTTAGATAACAAGTTTCACTGAACATACTTAACAAGAAAATTTCATACAGAAGTTATAATGATTGTATATGTGATCATTTAACTTAATATTTTTAAAGTGTCTTATGTAAAAATTGTTATGATTTGATACTACTTATGAAATATCTTATATGATGGTAGCTAACTGATTAATATATTATTCATCACTTTAAAGAAATTAGTAAAAATGTTTTGTTAATGATTTGAGAAATATTTGGCCACAGTGAAATGATATTTTAAAAACAAAATTTAAATTTTATTAAAAGAATCAATTACTCAAGCTAGAGAAATATTATGATTGGTCTTAAACAAAGTATTTATTAATTTTATATCATATATTTAATTAGAATATTATATGACAAAATAATTGAATTATATGACAAATTATGCATGAAAAGGTTAATCAAAATCATTTTTAAAAGGTTAACATAATTATTTTAACATTCTTAATATTTGGATAGTTATGATATGTTGTAATTGATAATCTTTAGTAAGAGATAATCTTGATCTATAAATATAAATTATTTAATTAGGTAATTAAATGTAAATTAAAAGAGTTTAATTAAGTACAATATAGGATTACAATTTATATCTAATACCAACATATTTAAGAATTTAATGTGTCATATTCAAAGATCAATTGCAAAGAGAAAAGAATAATTTACAAGTTAGACTTGATTGTAAAGTTTGAAAAAATTTAAAATTAAATATAAGATATTTGACCAATAAGGACTAATATTATATATTGGATCTTAAAAGGATTTAACTAGTATTTAAGTAGATTTAATTATAATCTTAATTAAAATTTAACTGAATTTAGAATTATATTTCAAATTAATCACTGAAAGGTTTAAACTCTATTATAAATAGGTGTAAGTTTTATAAGAGATAACACTTTTGGCTTACACCTATATGTAACAATTATACAATTCTCTTTAACTTATTTGTGAGAAAAATGTTAGAGGCTAGACATTTCGTGTGATTATGGTTGTTTTTACATATGACATAAATTCGATGAAAGATGTAAGGAATGAAATCAAAATCTATAATAAGATACAATTTATGATTCATGTTGATGGAAATCAAGCATTAGCTACTCAAATGGTGAAAGTTATTGAATGTTTGAAGCCTTTAATAACTTAATCATGGATCTATATACAAGAACTGAAGCTTTGCTTCTTTGAGAAATTAAAGTAAGGCCCATACTGATGATTTAAGTGAAGTAGAAAGCATTCCTAAAAGATTATAAAACGTAACTGGCACCAAATATAGCAAATAACTATTGTTAATCTTAAACTAAATTTTGGTAGGATGAGGAACAAAATGTAAACAACATCAGAGCCATATTCGTGATCAATGCCAGACTTGTATTAGTTTTACAAAATGAAGAAAATATTATAGTCTAACTTATAATTGACTTTGAACTCATCTTTGTTACACACACTGGAAGTTCCAGAACAAAATTGATGCTAGTGCATCCTAAGACAAATGTTGAACTCGTGTTTTAATTGGTTAAAACTTTTGTGAACTTAAGATGTTTCCTTTTAGAACTTTAATTTTAGAGTTTTATAACTATAAAAAGGAATTCTTATGATGGTAATAGACATCTTAACATCATTATTGATTAATCAAAAACTTTGTAGAGATTTCTTCCCTTTTTTATAGTATGGTAATTCATATCCTTCTAATTATGTATTAAATTAATTTATTTCTATATAATAATCGTTCATCATAATTTGTACTAATATCGAATATCTTTAGACCTATTGGTCAGAATTGTATAAGAATTTAATATCATATTCATCTTCTATATTCAGGAGATATATCGTATAATCAATTTTCATATTCTTCTCATTGTTAAGATTCATTAAGAATAAATTATTCTTATCTATTGTGTTCCTTATTTCTTGATTTTCCACATTAATCAAAAAAGGTAAAAAAGAAAAGAAAAAAAATTATTCAGCTAGGGTTTATCAAGAGAAGCCCTAAAAGGTATCATGTAAAGTTTACATTAAAAGGGGTAGCTAGTTACAATACCTATTACAAGCCAGGATTTCTAATTTTGCTTTAACAAGGCTGAAGTATTTGATACATCATATATATTATATTTATTAATTGTTTTGTTTCTCTTCTTATATAATTAAAACTTGTCAAATTCTTCTTCTTTTCTATTAGGACTAATTGGGTTCCTTTAAGCTCAAAATTTTCTTGTTCATTGGCCTCTAATTACGTTTCTTTATTTTGTATCATGTCCAAATTTTCTTCCTTAGGAGTTACTTGATAAAAGGAAAATAATTAAACTATTTTTCTTTATTTAGATTATCTAGTTTGTTAAGAACCTTGGTTTAAAAGTTTAGGTTATAAGTCAAGTGAAACTTTAAGAAAAACACTTGAGGAACTACTAACTTTTTTTATGCAAGCACATTATGACTCAAACCCAAAACAAAACATGTCTAAATATAAAAAAGAAAGTAAGGAGGAAAGAGTGAGAGTAGTCCAGGAGTCCATTACGAATGTCATATAAGGCCTATATAAGCAACTTATTTGACAATTTGGTGAAGTTAAGGACAAATGAAGCTGTCATAACTAGCTTATAATATAGCTCACCTATTACTATTAAGATGGATGATTTTGAGGCATAGGATGAGTTTGAGGGTGTTGTTGATTACTTGAAAGAGCTAAACCTAAGGAGTTACAAAGGAGAAAGAGATAGCAGATAAGGTAGAATGGGTAGACAAGGAAGGGAAATATAAGATATAGGTTATGAAAGAGATTATGAACAAAAATAATATAGGTAGCATTTAGATGATAATATCACATTTAAGAAGATAGACCTAAATTCTTATTTAATGTAGAGAAGCATGTTGAGATAGTTTTTTATTACTACAACCTATTAAAAAAAGAAGAAAGGTTAATTAACTATTGTGGAGTTTAGTGATTATGTTATGGATTAGTGAGATCGGCACATTCTTACTTGGAGAAGGAACTAAGAGTTGCCAATTAGAACCTGGAAAGAGATGGAAATAGTTATGAGGAAACATTTTATGCCAATTTCCTACTATATGGAGCCCTACCAAATGTTACAAATATTAAATCAAGGTTTCAAAAGTGAGAAAGAGTGCTATAAGGACATGGAGGTTGCAAGGATAGGGTGAACGTGAAAGAAGATCATGAAGTGAAAATGACTCAATTTATCTCTACATTGAAGCCCAAAATTATCAATACTATAGAGCTACACTTTTATATAGAGTTGAAGAATATGGTGCATATGACCATACGGGTAGAAAGATAACTTAAAAATAAGACCTATAAACATTAGAATGTTTTAAGTGAAGACTTCATCATAGAGTAAAGCATAAAGTAAAAAAAGAAGACAAAGTTTTAAAACTTGAATATGAAGTAATCGAATTAAAAGTGCAAGCATAAAGTAGAGAGAAGGTTAAGACCAATTCTAATTTAATAACTAGGAATCAAGATTAAGTGTTTTGCATATTTTGGAAGAGGACATATATCATAACAATTTATCCATAAGAGAGTGATGATGAGGAGGGAGGAAGGGGAGTATATGTTGTGAATAAGAGGTAGATAATGGTATGCTTAACTTGAATGATACGAGTGATGATTAATGCTTAAGAGACCTAAAAGGGGAAGGATGTTGGTCACTAGGAGGGCATTAAACATACATGTAGGGAGGATGATGTGAATAAGTAACAAGATAACCTCTTTATACAAGATGTATAATAATGGATCGAGTGTGTAACATGGTCATAAATGGAGTTATGCCAATGTAGCTAATGTCAAGTTGGTGGAGAGGTTATGGTTCATAACTAAGAAACACCCTAAATCATACAACTTATCATGGTCGAATTAGAGTAAGAAGGTTAGGATAACAAACAGGTAATAATTTCTTTTTTGATTGGGAAGTACAAGTATGAGGTTTTACATGATGAGATACTTATTTAAGCTGGCCACATCCTACTAGATAGTCCTTGATAATTTCACTAAAGAGTCATGCATAATGGATAAAAATATACATGTTCTTTTACCATAAGTGACAAATAGGTCACCGTTGTTCTATTGTCATCAAAAAATAAGATTATGAAGATTAACACAAGATCTATAAGAGTGAAAAAAAGATATTATAAGGAAAATACAAAAACAAATATTATAAGAAATTTTAAAAACTTTAAGTAAAGCAAAAGTAAGAGATAAACATGAGGATAAAGGTGTGAGCTTGGTATCTAGTATAGGGAATATGGGAGGTGCATCCTTGGCCAAGCATCAAATGCATTTTTTTATTTACAAAGAATCCTTCCTTTCTCATGATGTTAATGCTAATATTATTTTGCCTAATATGTTATGTCTCTTTTATATGGATTCAACAATCTCTTTTAAGAGGATATTCTAAGTGGATTACCAATGATGAGAGGGATTAAACATCAATAAGCTTCATTTCTAAAGCTCAAATCCCTAAATGACTAGCTTATAGAACAAATCAAGAAGAGACAAAAGATATTTAAAAGTAAGTTGAAGAACTCTGGAAGAAAGGTTATATAAGGGAGAGCTTCAGCCTATGTGTTATTCCTATTTTACTACTATCAATGAAAGATGAAACATAGAGAATATGTATAGATTGTCGTGAGTTATTATAAAGTATTGACACTATATTCTTAGGTTATATTACATACTTGATGAGTTGTTTGGTGCCTATTTATTCTCGAATATTTATTTAAAATTTGGCTACTATTAAATTAGGATAAGAAGGAAATAAATGAAAAAATTCTTTTAAAGCTAAAAATAGATTGTATGAGTGGTTAGTAATGTCTTTTAGTTTGATTAATGCACCTAACACTTGCACTGAGTTAATGAGCCTGAATATGAAACTTACAACGTATGATGATTACCAAATTGATCTGCCTTTCGAAAGTATGAAGCTCTCAACTATGAAAGTGCTTTTGACTATGTCCATGTTTGAAGATTCGTGCAGAACTGGTTAACTTAAAAGGGGTACGCTTACTCTTTCTCCTTCTCTTTTTCTTTATTTGCTGTATAATATTAGAGTTTCTCTTCCTCCTCTTCTTTTGTTTTCTCTTCAAGTAACTAGATCTTTACAGAGGCATGTTACTACCATAACATATTCCTTATCCTGCCATCCTTCCTTTCCTTTTTACACCATTACCTTTTTATTCTTTCATACTTGTCAAAGTTGTTTATTTCTTTTTCTATCTTCGGATCCTGAAAATGCAGACTTTACTTGACAATGGAAAGGATGAATTCCTAGCTTTACCAACCTGCATCCTTCTTGAACTCCAAACAAGCCAAGCCCTACCGGACACCACCTCCATCAATCCACCAGTAATGTTGAAGCCCCAGAAAGCTAGAAGCAAGTAGTCGAGGATCACCAAGCTTTGAGTCTCAATTTTAAACCTCCCAAAGAAATAGATGGGAAGCTTATAGTGTTGGGCACTAATTCTGAAACCCAACTCTTGCTCTGATACCATAATTGTTGGACCTCACTTTCGGAGCCCAACATTCGGAGTCGTGAGAACGTCTACTTGTGCTTGTTACCATATATGGTTATTCCAATTAACCCTCATTAATCATCTTCGGTTTATCTTCATCCTCTGATACCGTAAGTGTCGAGCCTTATTTTCTGAATCATTCTTATACTGAAGAAAATATTCTATGCTTAATTTCTGTCCAGATATATTCACAATGTCGAAGCATGTTCAGTAAAATAATACCAGTTCATACTATTGAAAACAGATTCCTTCACTTTCCTTCAATCAAAACCTTTTTCTAATCAATTCAGAATGCTGTCAATTTTTGTGGAGAGATAGCACAATATGTGAAGAATCTATTGTCTCAATGATCACTTCATTTAGAGGTCAGATAACAAAGATTGGGCCGAAGGAATCAAACAAGGTTCCGTTCTCAATCATAATGAACCTGGTTCGGGACAATGACATAACTTGCTCTACAGATGTTGGATCAAGGTCATTCTTGAAGGGTTCGAAAGAGGACTTCAATAACTACATTTTTCATGAAGATATCAAAATGAGATTTTGTCATCTAAAGGATCAGAATTGGACTAGACGATACAAGATGAATAGTGCACTAGATAATATGTCATCACCACCAGACGATACGTCCTCACTAGACGATATGTCCTCACTAGACGAAGCGTCTTCACTAGTTGATACATCCTTACCAGACGATACGTTCTTACCAAACAAAACATCCTCACCAGACGATACGTCTTCACCAAATGAGAAGAAGCATCCTCACTAGACAATACGTCCTCACCAGACGATACGTCATTACTAGACGAAGCGTTATCACCAGACCATACTTCCTCACTAGACAAAATGTCCTCAGTAGATGATAAGTCCTCACCAGACGAAGCGTCCTCACCAGATGACAAGTCATCAACAGACAATATGTCCTATACTCCTGAGCATCTCCATTTATAAAGAACATAACTTTTGACTCCGATATCCAACAATTTCATATTATATACTGTTGGAAAGCTAGAAAGTTAAGCTACAACTTTCTAGAAGACAACCTTGTCTAATTCAAACTAGATTAATCCAAATTTTTCCCTGAAGTTAGAATACGAATTTTTCCCTTATGGAAGACTTGAAATTTTACACTGTGCAAACTTGAAATGTCATGAGCATAACCATTGAGCAACCAAAATTATTTCATTAAACTCTGAAATCTCAACTCATTTGTCTCATCACCTTTAACTACATTTGATCAGTCATAATTCCTATCTTCCTTTCCGTAACGTCTCATTTGTGCATACATACATACATATATATACATATGTATATACATATATGTATTTATGTATACATATATATACATATATACATACATATATATATATACATATATA
>JANIHY010138373.1:0-11181 GCA_027479065.1 Erythroxylum brevipes
CTATATGATATAAAGACATCTTTCAATAAGATGTCAGAATTTTGAATGGTATCAGCCAGGGTGTAAGTGTAAATGAAATTGCTTAATGCCTCATTGAGCCTTAGTATCGAGGAGACATTGACCATAGAAGTCATGAGACAAATTGATCTTTTAAAGATCTTGTCAAATGTTATAATTGATTTTTCTTGAGCTATTAGGAATGACATGGATAATAGGTGAGTGACAATATCGAGGTTTGTGCCAAGAATCACTGATATAGGGTAAGAAAGCCGAGTAATTTAATTTATAACCAACGAAGACAGGCTTTCCATGACCAGTAGTTGGGATCATAAGCTCTTCTCTCGATTCAACAATGGAAGCAAGTAATTCTTCCATAGTGGGCCAAGGCCCCTTGCTTGAGTCAATCGGGTTTGCTTCAGAAAGGAATTGATAGACGCAATGGAGGGAATTTTGAAATAAGATAACAGGTCTCCCGGAAAAGTTGTGATGTATTGTCTCCTTTATAAAAAAATGATGAAAATGAGAATATTGGAGTTATTTCCATAGCAAAGATTCAAGCATAAGGGTTAGAAAAGGCTATCGGGAGTTTATATATTTTTGTTGATGTAAAATATTCAACAATTCGAGGAGACATTCTTGTTCATGTGAGGTGAAATTTGGTCCACTTCATAGGCTATGTTTTTAAATCTATTTGGGAACTATAAATTATCTCTGATGAAGGGGTTTTCAACACAGGAAATTATGGTTGTAGATAGACTGAAATGTGTGGAGCAACAGGTATAAATGAATAGACATTAGCATAAGTCAATGTATAATCATTGGGAAAGTGATAGAACTGCTGAAATCCGTCGAGAAAAAGGAAGTTCAATGAAAAATTGAGGATAGCATGTAATCATACTACTGCATTGAGGAATTAGTTACTCAAGGAATTACAAGAACTAACTATAAGCACAATGAGTTTGAGGTTATATCTATTGGAGTTAACCATACCCCGATAGGATTATGATATTAAAGGTTAATGTGAGCCAAGCAACATGATAACAATGAGCGACTATGATCATATTGACAAATGAAGATGAAAGTTTAATGGTTTGAGGGAAAAAGATGTAAGCCACGTCAGTGATAAATGAAAACAAAATAATTATGGTGTTAAGTATGCCATTCGGATTTGGAGCTTTTGTCGTATCTACAATAGAGGTTTCCAATCGAGATCAAGAGGGCATTGGTTGTAATGTATAAGGTGATTTTGTATACCTAGAGATGAATATAGCTGCATGAGCTAAATTTAGATACATGACTTGAAGATTTCTGCAATAGTAGTTGGTTTGGAAGCATAGAATCATAATGTGGACAGAAACATATGAGATATAAATATGATTAGACAGATTAGTAGAGATTAAGGTAAGACTGGAATTAGACAAGATTGAAAGGATTGTGCAGGGGGACTTTTCAGTACCACATATGTGGATATTAGGTTACTAAATCTAGTGCAATAAAGAGTGTATGAATGAGTTAAAATGGAGCAAAAAGGAAATCTTATTAGTTATGGAAAAGTAACATCAGTTTAGGAAAGCCCAAATTGAGGATTTGAGGAATAAAGTATGTGTATCTGATAATGTATACTGCTTGATAAAGAGATGTCCTAGGAAATGTACCTCGAAAGAGCACTTGGCGGCTAAGAATATCGAACTGAGTGATTATATGTTTGAGTCCTTGTAGTCTTGACTATTGGAGATAGGTATAAAGCTTATATATCTGGAATGCTTCAGCATATGAGATTAAGATTAATGTATATTGCAAAGTGACTACAGGCATAATCATCATTATCCTAGTGATACTATTAGTGGTGACAGGCGATAAAAAGAATCGTCACCCTAGTTAAAAGTCGGAACAAATTTGAGAATACTGTTAGTTAGTGAAATGAATTTAAACTCTAAATAAAATGGTTTTGAAAGACGAATGGATTTTTGGTGGATTACATCAAAGTTATGACTATATGGAGAAAGATGTGAAGGCTTGAATGTATCACCTTTGTCAGGGTGTAACTAGGTGTGACATAAAGTAGTCCATATTAAACGATGACAAAAATAGGGCTATAGCATTATAAGTGATTTTATGTTTAGTATTGTTATAATCCGATATACGTGGCATTGAAACTGGAAGAAAAGAGTTAAATATTCTGAAACTCATCAAGGATATAATTGAGGAAGTATGACATCTAAACAGAGAATTCAGAGACCCATCGACGTTATTAATTGTGATTTTATGAAAGGAAGCATTGAGTAGAAAGATGATATAAGAAATGGAGGAGTACACGAGATAACAGTACCCCTACCTTCTTCAGTATCAAAATGAATTTCGAGGATGAAATTTTTATTAGGAGGGGAGAATTGTAACATCTCATCATCGATGTAAAGGGTAAAATGGTAATTTGGAATGGAATATGAGTGTGGAAACGTATCTCGGCATAGTCATGCCTAATATGGCCTCCATATATGCATAAATTGTAATTTTTTGAATATGCATATTATTGTACATGCATTCATGACATTTTCTGGCATATGTGTTATTGTGAGAAACATATGATTTAGTGCTTGAAAATCAAATTGGAGTGGATTTTTGTGTGTTTTTCATTTTTGTGGAATTTTAGAAATTTTTCTAGAAAATTTCCGAAATACCTTTCCGGACCGAAAAATTTACAAGTGACAGACTGATTTAGTTTCCGGTACCAAAAATGACTGTCCAATGGCACTGAAAAATTTGATACATGATTTTAGGATTTATTACTTTGAGCCACTGGAATTTGGAGAGAGATTGTACTAGAAATTAAATTATTTTTGGAAATGAATTAATGAGGGCTTATAAATAAGACAAGTGGCAAGTGACACATGTCACTTGCCTACTTAGTCTTATTATTAAAGGTTATCAAATTAACCCACTTGTTGGAGGCTTCACGATACTTCCATTTTGGAAAGGGAAAAAGGGTTTTTTAAGTGATTTTTTTCCTCTCTCATCCGATGGTGCTTCCTCTTCTCCTTCATCGAATTTTTCTCCCTCTTTTTAGCTTAATTGCTACTCTCCTCTTCTACCTTAAGTGCTTCCTTATCATGTATCCAAGCTTAAGCCTTGTGATGGTGAGTGTTGTGTGTGTGAGTGGATGATCGTGTGGTGTAGGGAGGAAGGTAGAAACTTGGAAAAAGTTTGGAGAATTGAAGAGCTTGAAGCTTGTTTAGGTGAGAATTTTGTTTTGTGTCCTTTACTTGGTAGTTAGAAGCATTTATTGTGCTTATTGGTGCATTAATTTCATGAAGTTTGTGTATTGATTGTTTGGGTCTAAGTGTATGCTTGTGTGAGGGTAAACGACATGGCAATTAAAGAATGTGAATTTAGTGTTTTCAATGAAGGTTATGATGTTTGATGAGTGGAAATGAAGTAAGAAAACTGTCAATGTTGTGTGCTGCCAAATTGTGATTAATTACTCAAGTAATTGTCTTGATGACTTTGTGGTTGAATTCTTGGCTAAATGGGATGTTTGCATGAAAGGAGTAGAATTTGGTATGAAATTTGGAAAATGGAACTTGTGCATATTTCAGGTATTTGTTTATAACTTTTGATGTGGTTATGCTATTGAGTTGAGGCTTATTTTAAATTAAACTTGAGAAGTATGGCTAGAATTCCTATGAAGGAAGTTTTGTCCAATTATGGCTTGAAGAGATTTGAATTTTGCTTGGAAGTTGAAATATGTGTGCTGGATTAATGGTATCCGGATTTTGGTTCCATTATTGAAGACCTGAAACTTTGAGAATTTTTCTAGGAGAAAAGAGACATATTTTGTGAAATTGGTCTTCATGAAAGTTGAATATTTACTTGTTAGCTTTCTAACGCCACTAAGTATGATATTTTTCGATGTGTTGATTGAAAGTTATGGTCTATTAATGTTCAGGTGGTAATTCAGTCCAAATTGTGTTTTGGTGTGCAAATGCTATGAGGGCATAGGTTTTGTGTTTTTTGTGTTCTAATATTTATTTTGGACTGTTAAGGGTGAAATTGGCTCAAGTGACTTTCTGGAAAGTTGTAGAGGATTGTTGTAGCTTTCTAATGAGGTATTTTATGCGAATTTTGAATGTAAGGATTGTAAGATATAAATTTGTAAGGTTTTGTTATGGTTTAGGTTAAATGTTGATTTCATAAATCCTAACAGGACAGCCACATTAATGAGAGGATTTGACCTAGTTTGAATTGGAATTTGCTTAGAAGTCCTTCTTGAGAATTGTTGTATATTGTCTGAGCTTTTTATTTCTATATGGTATGGAAATGTTTGCCAAGGGGATGTGGAGTTACGAATTTTGAAAAATTGGGATATTGTTGAGAATAATTTGGGTTGGCTGAAACTTTGTTTGATAATTTGATTTAGTTAGAGATGGAATTGGCTTCCAAGTTGTGCATGAAAGTTGTAGAATTTGTTTTTCTCTTTTTATTGATATAAAATTTGTAATTTTTGGCAAAGGGGATGATAATTTATGATTTTTGCAAAAGTGCTGCAATGTTGTAGTAAATGTGTGACTAGGCAGTATCTTTGAGTGCATTTTTGACACCCTTAGAGTTGTTATTAAATTTCAAGCTCCTCATCAAACTTGTAGGATTTTTCAAGATCTTTCCAACGAGACTGAATTTGTGATGTTTGGACATTTGTGTGAAAATATAACTTATGTGAAAGAAGAGGTGGTATATGAATAGGAAGAAAGAAAGGTTTTTATAATATTGGAAAACTAGGTTTTAAAAAAAATTAAACTGATATTCGAACCTCGCATCTCGCGAGGGCGACAGATCGCGAGGGCGAGACCCATCTGTTTTTTTATATTTATTTATTTGATTATTATATAATTTGATTTCTAAATGCTAATTCTTTTGTGCATAACTTTTGCACCCGACATCCGATTGACCTGATTCTTGAGGCATCGAATTCGTGAAACATTGAATTTCATTTATTTGTGAAATTGGAAATTTTTAGAGCTAAAATTATTGAGGATTGGTTAGGTTGAAGTGAAGGGACCGGGTAGTGATTTTTTCGATCCGTGTTTTATTTATAATTGGACTTATAGAGGTCCGAATTAAGTGATTTTAGGGTATGTTAGGGAGTTTAGGATGGAATGGAATGGAATGACAATTAATGAAACGGAATGGAATGGAGTGTAATGGAATGGAATGAAATAGGCTACTCCATTGTTTGGAAGTTTAAATAAAATAAGAGAGAGACTCATTTGATCATTGTTTGGAAGTGATACTAAAAATTATTGGAATGGAATGACTTGTAATATTTTTTTTCCAAAATTACACTTGTAATAAAATATGCATAGTTGCCATGAAACTATTTTAGTAACCCCAAAACATTTCAAATTGTTCAGAATATAGTTTTCTCATTTTCCTATGTAAGCAATCAACTTTCTTGTTCTTTTTCATTAACCCTCATCGCAGTGTACTCTTCGTTAGGAATTTATTCATGTGTCTTGTTATGGTTGATAATCATTCTTAGCGTTGTAAATCTATTTCTACATTTTGCAGTGTATATTAATAATATATTTAAAATTTATGAACATCACAATGCTAGCTTTGTCAAGAATATTTGAGCTGTGTTTATTAATAACATATTTTAAATTTAAATTTTTGACGTAATGGTTGGAAAATGAAGCTCGTGTCTCACAAATACATGAAGCTCATTTGTTGCATACCCAAATATTAAAAAAAAACTATTTTTTTCACCTTATCATCATTAACGGAACTATTATTTATAGCATTGAGGTTAACAGTTCTATAAATTATAATATCTTCTAAGCAATATTATTTTTTAGGGTATTTTTGTCATTAAATTAGGGTTTGGAAGGCAAGCCATGTCATTCCATCCTTGACCCCCCAATTTGGGAGGTCACAAACTATTGAATTTTGGATGGCAAAGGATGGCTTCCAAAGCCATCAATTGCCATTCCATCCTGTTTCAAAGTAGACTCCCAAACAATGGCCTGAGTCATTTGGGTCATTCCATTCCATTCCCTTTCATCCCTCCACCCATATCCAAACATACCCTTAGTCTTAAAGAGTGATTTTGAAGTTGTTCAAGAAGGGAAAAAGGAAGAGGAAGATTAGAGTTTCCATTAGAGCTAAGAAACTCATTGTTTGGGGAAGATTCAAGGTAAGTTTAGGTTTAATCTTTTGGATTTTTGGAAGGGTTTTAGTCCATGGAATTTAGAAAACGTATGGGTTTAAGTAAGCTAGAGTCAATTTTAGTGAATGTGCTTTATAGGTTCTCAATTGGAATTCCTATTGAATGGAATTTTTTACTATTGTTAAAGGAAATCAAGGAAGGCAAAAGGAGCAAGGGGAGAGGTCTCATTGAACAAGTTTATGAGCAATGATTTCAAGGTGGGTACACGTTTATAATAGAGTAAATAAGTCACTAATGTTTTCTTTAAATCAAGGAAGTTAATGATTTAAATTGGATTATAAATATTGCATTTATTGCTTCTTGAATGAATTGAGAATTTGCTATATGTTGATATATGAATTGTGTGGATGATATATGAAAAGACTTTTAAAATGATTTTTTAAAAAAATAATAGGTTTATGAAATCATGCTTTCGAAAATGGGTTTCGAAATATCTCATATTTATGATAAACAAGTTCCAAGATGTACCTTTTTGGGCAAACCATTTTCAATTCATGAATTACATATTAATGTAGGTTTGGTGTAGTCCATTCAAGTATATCACGTGCTTGTTGACCAAGTTAAAGGCTTCTCCTACCTGCCCGCTAGTGGCATGGAGCTCCTTCATGGACTCCCTTAAGTTTACATCTATGTAAAACCACTATGTTGGATTGCAATAGTACGTCAAGTTTACGACTACACAGGACCATTATGTGGAAATGTGTAGTTCATCATATTCATGGATCTACCCAAACCATTTTAATGTGTTTATGTGCTTATGATATGTTAACAAGTTTGATGCATACATGATTTGTAGTTTGTGAATTTTGGTTATGAATCTAAGAACGATACGTTTTATGAATTTAATTAGAACTCTGTATTGACAAATGAACATTTCAAAGGTTTTTCTTATTTTTCAGTTATAAACTTGTTACTCACGATTTTTCAATCTCACCCCCATTCCTTCTCATCTCCAGGTGATGAGTAGGAGATTGACTGATCGAGAGTCCAAGCATCACTCCAAGTTACATATGTTTTATTTTAAGCTAGATTTTGGAACCATAAGGCTTTAGTCGCATTTTAAGAATTATTAGTTCAAGTATCTTATGCATTTTGGGATTTTGAGATATTAATGTATTGTGGCTTGAAATGCCCATTAAAGCTTTGTAAAAATGCTTATCTTTTGATGTTAATGAAATATGAATTGTATATGGATGATGTTGAGTTAAAATTAGGTATACTTGAAGAAGTTATCAACTTGAGATGATGAATTATGAGCATGTATATATATATATATATATAAGTGAGATGTTATGGAAAGAGAAAGATGGGATTTTTGTGAATTTGTAAGTGATGTGTCAAATGAGTAGGGATTAGGGAGTTTAATGAAGTAAAGTTGGTAGTTGAATGGTTATTCTCATGACATTCTAAGTTGTACATTGAAATTTTCAAGTTTTCATAAGGGAAAAATTTATGTTCGAATTTTAGGAAAAATTTTGGGTTAATCTAGGCTGAATTAAATAAATATGTCTTCTTAAAAATTGTAGATTATCTTTCTATCTTTCCAATGGTATATAGTATGAAAATTTTGGACATTAGAGTTGAAAGTTATGATCATTTGAAGTTAGTGATGTTGCATAGGATGTATAGGTGGGATAGCTTCGGTCGCAATCGCACTAAACCCTTCACGATCGCACCTTCCCTCCCCGTGATCGCACCATTCTCCTTGCGATTGCACCTTTATTCCTCGTGATCGTATAGGAAGGGTTTTGCAGCTCTAAACATGTTTGACTCTTTTGGCCATAACTTTGTCATCAGACCTCTAAATGATTTGATTTTTAAAGCATTAGATTCCTAATACATTCCTCTATCTCTCCATATAAATTGATAGACTTCAGTATTGATTTGAAAAAGATGGATGGAAAGAAAAAAAGGGTATCGGTTAGAAGAGTAAGGATAGGATATTTTACTGAACATACTTCGATATTTTGATAATATCTTGATCTGTAGAGCTCTTAATGATATGATTCTTATTTCAATATAAACAAGAGACATAAGGATACAAATATTTTGAAGAAATTAAATTTTAATTCAGTCTCTAATAATTTCAATTTTTGCATGGAAGTCGAGCATAAATATTACTTCAGTATAAGAACAGTTCAGAAATAGGGCCCAACACTCATGGTATCAAAGAATGAAGATGAACCAATATTGGCTAATGACGGTTTATTGAAAAAATCCTACAAGATAATACGCATGCTCAAGTCTTGTGATATTCTACAAGAGTTGGGCTCTGAAAAAGGGGTGCAACATGTTATAGTATCAGAGCGCCTAGGTTTAGTATCTTACATAGGCATTTTTGGATATATATATCAAGTTACATGCATTTTGACATGTTTTAGCATGTAACAGCAGCTGATCCTTAGTCTAAAACGCATGTGTATGAGTTATACGTGTGAGCAATTGTTAATAGTTTGACCTGATAGAAATAGTGAGAAAAATGATGCTCTTCCATGATATAAGAAAACGAAAGTTGTGGATAAATATAAATGAAAAATAATACATGGGTAAATATGACAAATAATGATTCAATGTATTTCTATTGGGGGGATGCCTTATTAAATATGACATCAATATTACACTATGGTGATATGCCCTCAAATGTAGTATGGATGTGAATATATTATCATGGATTGTTTGAGGAAAACAGGGAGATAACTAGAAATGATGAGATTAAAGGGTACAAGTAGAATGTAATAAAAACATAAATTGTTATGATCTTAAGAAGATGAAATTGGAACCAAAGTAGTTTTTTGATTAATATGACAAGAGTTATGATCCACTATAAGAATATGTTAGTGGAATTGAGATTAGAATTTCATAATGATTATACATCTATAATTTTGAATTAATTGCGAATATACGTGTGTAAGATGTAATGAAGGATAATTGAAAGATATTTGAATGATAGTGATATATGTATAAGTTCAAAAGGTTAAGTTGAATTGTTATCATGAGTACCTACCTGATAATGGGATCATCATAACAAGTGAGAATATTAAACACATATGTATTATTTGTGTGGGGATGATATAGGAAGCAATCTATGACTTATTGGATATTTTTTAGTCATAGTTCCCATAGTTTAAAGTCTAAGAGGAACTAGAATAACACATGAAAGTGCTTATAAGGACCAATCGGGGATAGATTGAGATTATTGATGATGTTATAACGAGTAATGAATTTGAAGATAAAGAGAAAAATATCGTCTAGGATCAATGGAGATCAAAGTATCAATTGTGTAAGATATAAATTGGTAAATTGTTGGAGATAAATTTGTGGACAAAATGGGATGACTTTGATGAACACCTAAGCATATGCAACAATAATTATGTTTACTACTTCATTGAGTTTTGGTAATTAGAATGTTATGACCTTGTAAGAACGATAAAAATTGGTCTTCTCGAGGTATTAAGGATGGCTGATAATGTGATGATGATAATAGTTGATTGATAAATATTACATAAACAATATAGATGATAGTAGCAAGAAATCTTCTTTTGGAGAAGAATTTCATGGAATTAGGTTGAGCAGATCTGATAGTTTATATTCAATGAAAGAAAAAATCGAAAATGAATACGTAATGATTCAAAAGTAAATATTGGAGTCATATCTCTAGAGGAGACTCAAGCAAAAGAGGTAGAATATACTACTGAGAATGTATGTATTTTTGTTTGATGTAAAGTATCTAACTATATGAGTGGATTCTTGAATTTGAGGAGACATTAATTACTAATATGAGGATTATATAGATCTACGTTATATTCTATGTAAATATGTTTGGGAGATAAAAATTTGACCTGACAAAAGTGTTACAAACACAGGAAGTTAATATTGAAAATAAATTGACATGTGTCGAGAAATTAGTATGAATGAGCAGACAGTACAATAATTCAATGCGAAATTAGAGGAAATTGAATGAATTGAGAAAATCATTAGAGAAAGGAAGTCAAATGGGAAATTGAAAATAACGTAAGACAATGTTACCTCATTGAGGAGTTAGTTATTTAAGGAATTATGATAATTAATCATGGGCATATGGAGATTTGGAAATATTTATTCAAGTTAATAAATGCCCCAACAGTACTATGGTATTAAAGAATAAAGTGATCCAAGCAAAATTTGATGATATATTAAAGGTATTCGAAAAGTTAAGAAGAATAGTTTGAATACGTAAGGAAAAACATGTAAATCGTATGAGTAATGAAAGAAAAGAGAATTTTAAAGGAGTTATAACATCGATATTAATTATATCGTCTGAATTTGGAGGTTTTATAGTATACAATGATGTTGTCTAAGAGATTTGGATAAAATCCAATGCAACATAATAAAGTGATTTCATATGTATGGAGACAACTAAAGTCCTATGAGTTGATTATTCGATACATGATTTAGAACTGCTACAGTAGTGACTGTTTTTAAAGTTTAGAGACAGTATATGTATAGAAACATCTTGGATATATATTGTAGCGCTGCCTTACGTAGGGTACGCACCGAGACGCCCGTGGGTCATTCCGGCGCATATCCCACTGCAAGGAAGTGCTACTATCGAAAACGATCACTAAGTACTCGCATGGCATCAATATAATTTAACCGAAATATGTAAATTACTAAAATTTAAAACCACAATAATCTTTCATTTCATAAAATCAATCCAAAATATAGACAAGTCTATCAGTTCCCTACAGTCTAATGCAACATCTCAAAAAGGAAACTGATACAAACGTCTATACTAAGATCATCCCAAAAATCACCCCAGCTGACCGACCTATGTGTCATCGCTTCACTTGCCCATGCACTCGCACAGCAGGAAACGTCTATCATGGGAGCTAAGATCCTACTATTGTTGTCCTGAAAAATATATTGCAATGTTGGGTGAGTTTGCGAACTCAATGAGAAACCATCATCGATGGTTCACCCAA
>JANIHY010138501.1:0-11163 GCA_027479065.1 Erythroxylum brevipes
ATGATGATGAACTTGTATTGAAGGTTTTCTGTTTTTTCACCTTCTTCTACACTTACTCCTATTTCTACTTCTAATGCACAACTTCTAAATTTGCTGCTGAAAAATAAAACAAATGTTCAACTTCTAAACTTGCTGCTCGAAAACAAAAAACAATGTAATAAGGAAAAAGAAACTTGAAAGAAAATGATCTTGTATTGAAGGTTTTTTTGTGTTTTTCTTACACCTTTCACCTTCTTCTCCTCTTCTAACTCTACATCTACATCTACGAAAATAAGGAGGATGATGAGCTTTATATATTAGCTCTACAACCTTCTGCTACAACTAGAAACTAGAGAACAAAAGCATAATCTGATGTGTAATGACTAGCTAGTACTAACTTTTCCAGATTTGGGAAAACACAAAAGTAAACAGTTTTGTCTTTAGTGTAACTAAAACCAACATTTGCAAAAACAGAAAATGAACAACAATTAATTCTTCTGCAGTAACCTGATTCTCCATCTCCAAAAGACTGACATGCAAATCTGATTGTCAGTTGTGGATTAACACTAAGCTTGATTTTGCTAATTAAACTTCTTGAAATTTTCTTCAACCTTCTGCTGATTTTTCAACTCTGCACTTCTGATTACTTCGTTCCTGGTTACTTTCTTTTAAGTAACTAACTGAAATTTTAAATTTCTGCAGTACTTTTCTTCAATATGCACTTTTGGCCTTTTGTATATCTGCTTCCATCTTCCCTTCAGCTTCCCTTTTACATCGAATTTCCTTCATCTGAATTTGATCCACATTCATCTTACCTTGATCTTTATTGCTTTGATCTATATATTGTTAAATTATGCTTAAAATCATCATCTTCAATTTCCATTTGCTCCTAACCTTCGGTTTTCCCTTCAGCTTCTTCTTTTTCCTCACCTTCACTGTCATTGCTATCTCCTCCACTAGTTTCAATACAGCAGGTTGCATAAAACAATACAATTCAACAGCTCCTCCTTTGTTTTGTGGAACTTGCATACTTACATTCATCAAGATTTTCTTCATCCATTGTGTTTGCTTGGATGCCATGTTAACAGCCATATATCTTTGCTCCTCTATTTTAGCCCTCTCTATCTTAGCACGTTCTTTCTCTTTAGCTACATCAGCTTTTGTTGCTTCTAATTTCATGATTGCCTCCTCAAACTTGAACTTAACATCCTCAACTTCTTTCCTTAATGACTCCAACTGAAGGCGATACTTCTCAGCCTTCTTTCTTTCAATATCAACACGTTTCCTCTCCTTTTTTACCCTAGCATTTTCCACTTCCACTTGCTTCCATGCTTCAACAACACAAGTTTCAACAGTAGGGTTATGTTCCACGGTTTGGTGACTGGTTTCCATTACAAATACACTCTCCTCAGTAATTGAATTTTCTGATGGTTGATTGATTTGTGATGTTCCAGGTTGGGTGTTTTGTATGTTTGATGGGTGGTTTTGAGGATTTGTAAGTGTTTGTGACTGTGAGTATGTAATATAATCTGTTATTGGGTTTGTGCTTTGGAAATGCTGGTTTGATGGATTTGGCAGATTTGCTTGCATGTTTTGGTGAGTTTGTTGCATTGAACTAGATTGAGGCATGTTTGGTTGAGTCATTTGAGGGTAATAGGCAGATTGAGGAATTGAAGAAGATTGAGGCATTTGAGGTGGATACATGTGCTGTTGAGGGATCGGATATGAAGCTAGTTGGGTTGGTTGATGAATTTCTAATTTTCCAGCAAAGTCAGCTTGGTGCATTTGAGGTTCAGAAATATGTTGGTAAGGTTGTGGTTGGGATGGTATCATGTTTGGTGAGACATTGGTTCTTTGGAGAGGATGTATGGGTGGTGGCTTGCCAAAGAGTGAGCTTTGGGGGTTTTGGTGCTCCTTTATCCATTTTTCATAACAAAACCTTCTTGTATGTCCCCTTTTCCTGCAAAAAATACACTCAATATGATCATTCCAAAAACAATCTTCAGCTGCATGATTGTTCCTCCCACAAAATCTGCAATTAGCAAACAAACTCCCTCTAGGCTGCTTTGTTCCTCCTTGCATTTGGTTATCCTTGTTTCCATGGTATTGGTTTGGATTTTGGATGTTTTGGTAGGGCATTGGTGAGGTATATGCTTAGGATCATCATCTTCAATCTCTACTTGCATTTAAACTCCTTCATCTTTCCCTTCAGCTTTCTTTTCTTCCTAATCTTCATTGTCAATGCTAACTCTTCCACTAATTTCAACACCTCAGGCTGCCCAAGACAACTCATCTCAACAAGTCTGTTAGTATTGCTGAAAATTTACAAAAATATCCAAAGAAGAAGACAGACTAATGAAGAGGAAGATGAAAATGACAAAAGCCAGGGGACTAAAGAGATGACGGCAAGCTCACCAAAAAGATAAATTTAATTGTAACCTTTATATCTAAATACAATTTTTTCTTAACTTTTTACAACATTTAAATTAAATTCTATTATTTTAAAAAAAATATATAGTACTCAATTTTCTGTCACATTATCAATAATGTGACAAAAATATATTATCATGGGTATCACATGATTGTATGAGACTTAATTCTCTTTTACAAATATTTAAAATTAAATAATTAGTTAATATATCTAAAGCCATTTTAATTTACCTTAAATAAATTAATTAAACTAATAAAATAATTTAATTAAACTCTAATTTTACCCATGTTTAACTTTAAAATTCTCAATCTCCATAACAGAACTCCTAATTTTATCTACACCGTCCTGTGTTCACCCATTGCCAATCTCCTTCTTTCACCTAAATAGTTTAGTATATAACCCTTCTCCAGATCTAAATATATCATAAAATTGACTTCTAAACTTTCATGTGTAACCTTTCACACAAATATGGAAAAGAGAAATAGTTAAACTTTTTTTTTCACTCACAAGACCAAAAAAAAAAAGAATAATTTGATGGAAAATGGGAAAAAAATGTTGCCTAGAAGATTGCTTGAGAAGAGGAAATATAATGGAAGCATACTTAAATTCTTTGTAGAAAAAGGAAGAGTTTTAGTGTAAAGGCAAAATAGTTCTATGAACATAATCTCCTGAATGAACATATTCACGAAAAAGATACACAAGAATTAATGTAAAACTAAAATTTTTGTACGTCAATTGGGGACCACACACGTTTATAAAACCTACTGGGTGTAATTACCAACTTGGGCCTTATTAACTTGTTAGTTTTTTTTTTGGTCAAAGAAACGGGGCATACACCCAAAAAGAAGAAACTACAAGGCAGTGACGTGGGGCAAAAACACCCCAACAGAGTCGGAAAACTGGAGCGACGATATACCCGCAACAGGCTCACCAAACCAATGAATACCAACCAGAAGACGATAGCTATAATTAGCTAACCAATCCGCACAACAGTTGGCTTCCCAAAAAACATGACGCACCCGAACTACCTAATTTCGAGTCAGCAACTCCCGGATAGCTGAGTGCAATGGAAGAACGTCCCGCTGCGTTGCACTCGTGAGACTGGAGACCACCAGTGCAGAATCGATAGTCAAATCCACCTGACTATAGCCATGAAACCAGGCCATTGTGAGGCCATGATAAACCGCCCAATATTCAGCCTGTAAAGTTGAACATCTCCCCAAAAGTGCACCAAAGCCAACCAGCCAACGCCTGCCAGCATCGCGGAGAAGACCACCGATCGTGGCCAGGTCGGGGTTGCCTCTGGCAGAGCCATCGGTGCTCAAATTCACCCCAACTAATCTCAAGAAGCCTGCAGGGCTGAGCAGAGGGAGGCAAAACATCCCGCTGGAGCTGACGGGCCAGCAAGGCATCACGCACGAGAGAATAAATTTCACCAATAAGATGGGTAGGGGATGCACTGGGGGTAAAACACCGCTCATTGCGCCAAGTCCACAGCTTCCAAAGCACCACACCGAACACCAGAGGCCAATGATCGGCAGTGTAGGACCCACGCGGCCCTCGAAGGTTGCGTTCCAGCTAGGAGGGAAAATCAGTACGATAGAACTGCTGCCAATCGCTGCCATGAAGAATTTGATTCCAAATTGTGCGTACCCTCCAACAGTCCCGAAAAACATGTGCCAATGACTCCTCATGCAGCGGGCAATCCACACAAGCTGGCGAATCAGTGAAAGAGAGATGAAAGCGCCGGCCATTAGTCATGAGACGGTGTTTGGCCACAAGCCACAAATGCAGCTGGATACGCTTCGGCCCTTGCCATGCCCAAATCAACTGCCAGACGGGGCTTTGTGGTGACCACTCATGCTGGCGTAACAGACGATATGCAGAACGGGTAGTGAAGTGACCAGAAGGTTCAAGAGACCAATATAACCGGTCAGCCTCCCGAGAAGTTCGAGGTGGGAATACAGCAGCAACGTGTAACAGAAACTGGTGGGGAAGAAAGTCCCGAAGATCAGCCCACGCCCAGTTACCCTGAACATCCACGTAATCACGAACTGAGCGGGTTAAATGGCCCGCTAGAACCGGTCTAACAGAGTAAGAGAGTAATGCTCCAGTCACCCCGGGAACCCAATGATCAATCTAGAAGCGAACCTGAGTCCCATTCCCCACTGTCCATGTAGCCCCAGCCATTAGCATTGGAAATGTGGCACGTATGCTACATCACAGTGGAGACGCCACAGCAGGAATAGGCAACTCAGGCGGTAGGAGCTGATCAACTTTATATTTGGCACGGAAGACCTGGTTACAGAGTTTGTGCGGTTCCTGAAGAATTGACCACCCAAGCTTCATATGAGCTGCTGCATTCATGGCCCCCAGATGTTTCAACCCGAGTCCACCTGATAACTTTGGGCGGCAAACCTGGTGCTAGGAGACAAGATGCATGCGGTGACGATCCTCAAAGGAGCCCCAAATAAACCTTCTGCATGACTGGTCCATGTCATGGAGTAAACCTTTAGGAAGTTTAGCAATCTGCATAGTATATAGAGGAAGGGCCCCTAGCACCGATTGACATAGGGTGACCCGTCCCGCCATTGAAAGACTCTCCACCTGCCACCCCGAAAGCCGAGCTTGCATCATGAGAAGAATATGAGAATAAGTGGCTTTGGTAACTCTCCGATGAAGGACTGGGACCCCCAGGTATGTACCAATCTCCGTGGTCTGAGCGAAACCGGAGAGACTCGCAATGGTACCACAAACAGTCGAGGAAACATTAGGGGAGAAGTAAACTTTGGTCTTATGGACGCTAATGCGTTGGCCAGAAGCGTCACAGAACAGATCCAAACAGGCCATGAGCTCACGGATTTGGTCGGTAGAAGCTTCAGAGAATAAAACCATGTCATCAGCAAAGCAAAGATGGGAGATTTGCGGGCCATTTCTACCGAACCGAAAAGGTTTCCAAAGGCCAGCTCGCACCCGTGTCTCAATTAAGTAGGAAAGGCACTCCAAGCATTAAAAAAAAGATAGGGAAACAGTGGGTCTCCCTGGCGGAGTCCCCGAATAGGGTGGAAAGTAGCAGAAGGGCATCCATGCCATAACACTTGCATCTGAACCGTGGAAACACAACCCATAATGAGAGTCACCAAGGAATCGGGGACACCAGCAACATGAAGAGTGTCCCGGAGAAAATTCCAGTTCAGGCAATCATAAGCCTTATCCAAATCAACCTTGATGGCCATGAATCCTTTCTTCCCTCGGAGGCGACGGAAAGAGTGTATAATCTCCTGCGTGACTACGATATTGTCCGAAATATTGCGCCCCAGAACGAAACTACTCTGATAGGGTCCAATGAGAGAGGGAAGGGCGGCTTGAAGACGTTGCACCAAGATTTTGGTTACAATCTTGTAGCTCACATTACACAATCCGATAGGCCGAAAATGTGAGACTTGCTCTGGAAACTCACATTTTGGGATGAGGGAGAGATACGTCTTATTGATTTCTGGGAGACTGGAAGGATTCTGGAACACCCGACGCACCAAATGGAGAACATTAGGCTTCACTAGACTCCATTGGGACTGAAATGGAGAACATCTGGGCCAGGCGCTTTGTGGGCACCTATGTGAAAGAGAGCGCTAGTGATTTCCAAGTCCGTTACCTCCAAGGTCATGTCGTTCCAAACCTCAAAGGAGACAGGTGGAAATCCGCCAAAGAGAGGAAAAGAAGGGCGACTAGCGACCTCTTCAGAAAACAAGGTGTGAAAAAATCTCAAGACTAGGGCCTATACTTCAACGAGCTCAAAAATCCACTGACCCGCATCATCTCGGAGTGCCTCAATGCAAGTTCGTCGTCTGCGCACCGTAGTGGAAGCGTGAAAAAATCTGGTATTTCTATCACCCAAACAGAGCCAATCCATCCTAGACTTTTGAAACCAATGCAAGGTCTCCTGACGGGAAATGAGGCGAAGTTCGGCTTGAAGTTGTTCCTCCAAATGAAGCAAAAAAGGGTTAGGGTGAAGCATTAAGGCCCGCTGGACCCCTCCAAGACGGGTGAGCACTCGTTTTTTACGGCGAAAAATATTTCCAAACACATCTCGGTTCCAGGCTTGCAGACAAGATTGCCACCTGATGAGCATAAGGGGGAGGGCTTCGGAGGCATCCCAGTGCGTCCTGAGAAGGCTAGAGTAATCGGGGTGGGTAGTCCAGGCTAACTCAAAACGAAAAGGTTTCTCTCCAGCATGCTGAAAAGGCGGCTTAGTAATGATCAAAATAGGGTGGTGATCCGACCGGACCCTGGGTAAGTGCTGAACGGGGAATGTAGAACAAAAAGCCATGTTACCGAAGGCGCAATCCAAACGTTCAAAAACTCGACGATATGGGTGGCTCTCATGACCACGCCAAGTAAACTTTGGCCCACAGAATCCCAGATCAATCAGTTGGCAATCATTCACCCATTGCTGAAACAGTGCACTACGTCGGAAGTCAAAACGCGCGCCCCCTAATTTTTCCTCAGGTCCTAGCATCTTGTTAAAATCACCCGCCAGCATCCAAGGAAGGGTCATCGAACCCGCAATGTCAGCCAGAGATTGAAACAACGCGGCCTTAAGGGTAGGTGCAGGGTTGACATACACAAAGGTGCAGAACCATATACAGCCATCGCGCTGGGACAGTCGGAGGTGTATATAACCACATCCACTAGCAACCACAGTAACCTGATCCAGAGTGTCCTTACAAAGAAGCCACAGCCCTCCCGAAAAGCCCTAAGCATCCACACGGAACACATTATTAAATCCCAATTGGCGAGTGATGCGGTTGGCACGCGTCCCACTAATCTTTGGCTCCGCAAGAACCACTGCATACACCTGATGCATAGAGACAAAATCTTGGAGCGCCGCTCGGAATTCCATAGAAGCCGCTCCATGACAATTCCAGTAGAAAAACTTAATCATAGAGAGAGTGAGGCAAGTCCACGTTAAACCGTGGGTGACACACATGGACCAAAAGACAGGTGGTCGGCAGCCGTGGTCCCAATCGGACCTTCCCCCTGAACGAGAGGAGTTTCCAAGACAATAGAACAGTCCGGTAAGGCAGCAAGGTGAGAGACAGAGTCAGATGGGTGCTCGGCCACAATCAGATCAGGAGGGTCTGGAGGGCAGTCAGGCAGGGGCAACACACGCCCTGGAATCAAGAGTGTGTGACCTGGGTTCGTAGCATGTGGAGGAAACTGGGACCGCAGTAGGGACGTATCAAGTTGCATGGGTTGCATGCAAATGGACATGGGCATGGAGGAGTCTGGCGGCATGGGCTCACTGGACGAGGGAAGACTTGGGCCACCAGGGCCAGTAGACCGAGGAGTTGGTTTCCGGACCGTATTTTCAGAAGGGGGCTCGCAAGAAGTACCAACTGGGCCTGGGAGAGCCGCTGGACCAGCGGATAAAAGGGTACCGTTACCACCCTCGTCCTCTAGCACATCGGTATGGGAATGAGGCTGTGGCAATTCCGGAGCTCGAGGTAAACTATCGGCAGCTGCAGGGCTACTGTCTTGAGCAGGAGCATGGTCCGCTAATAGGTAAAATCGAGAGCCCTGCAAGTCCGTACCATTGTCCGTGGGTCCAATCGTGACAGTTGGCTCCACAACCACACGTCCAGTCGCAGCTGCACCACCTCGAACTGTGGAGCGACCTCGGGAGGCAGAAGGACGGGGATAGGGACGACTCGCACGTTGGACCAACATCCAAGCGCCGTAAGTCTCAACAACCTCCGACTGCGAAGGAGGGTCAACGGGTGGGGGTGGGTCCACCACTGGTGGCGGGGGAATGGCATCATCATTACCCGGCACTACCGCCGCTGGTCGGTGAAGAGGGCAATTATCACGGTGGTGGCCATACGTACCACAACCAAAGCACACCAGATGCAGTCCTTCATACTCCACCCACCAGATGCGACGACGCAAACGGAACTTGGCAATCAACGGTTTATTTAAATCCACCTCCAAACTGATTCTGGCAAACTTTGCTCTCGTACCAGCCACAGTGCTCTCATCAACCCGTACCGTTCGACCCAGTTTATTCCCAATTCGATTCAGGATAAGGCGATCATAGTATTCTACCGGAAGGTGAGGAATTCGAACCCACATAGTAGCTTTATCAAGGGATGTGGCAAAGGGATCAAAATTCGAACGCCAGCGCATTACGGTGAGAATGTGGTCCGCCACCATCCAAGGACCGCCCTCCAGAACTAGGCGATAATCGTCCAGACAATGAAATTTGATTAAATAAAAGTCATTTCCCAAGTCAGCCAGAACCACATCACACTGAAGTTTCCATTGTTTCTTCAAGGATGCCACAAGAAATCTATAACCAATTCGCCTGCCCAACAGTTTTACAATCAAAGTAAGTTCCCAGACTCGTCGAATACGTTGTTTGTCAGTCGGAGTTAGGTGGATAGTGGGGCAATCCGGGTCATCCAACTCCTCTGGGTCCGATTCCTCATCAGAGACCAAGGCGGAAAATGCATCCTCCGGTTCGGGGAGAGGCACACTACCCCCAGTAAGTGTGTCTTTATAAGAACATTTACGACCCAAGTCCTCACGCGGTGCCATATCAACATCATCGGCACACTCCAGACCCGGGTCGCCGTCAGCGGAACGCTTGATTTTTTTACTACTTCGGATGAGATTGTCAGCCTCCTCAGTTGAAACAGCACCAGTGGTGGCAGCAACACTACCCGCAGCTGCCTTAGAGCCAACGTCAGTCATGGTTTTTATGAGAGAACAGTTTTCTCCTCCTCTTCAATTTAAAAAATTTAAAGCCTGTTTTTAGCTAGTTGTAGTTGTCCCCAGATTTAAACTTCTGGCCTAATATAGTAGGATGAGCTACAATTAGGACTTCATACTGTTTAAAATTGGCTCAAGTTGCTTCATTTATACTCTGCTGGCCAAAGGGATTGCTGCAAACTCAGCTCTAGTATGCTCTTTAAATAGAACTTGTAACTTTATTTGTTTTACCTTGTTCAGTTTTCTTTTTTTTGGGGAAAAAACATACATCTCTCCTATAGTTTAAGAAATTTTGAAAAAATTATTAATCTTTAAAATTCTTTAAAAGACTCCTAATTATTAATTTTCAAAAAACCTCTTCTCGTAGACTTAAGTTAAAAAATAAAGATGAAAAGCATGTAATAGAACATTAAATATGAAATAATCAAATATCATAAACATAATAATTCAACTCAACTTTTAAACTGACCCAATAAATTAAATTTAACTTAAATTTGTAATTAAAGATAATTATAATAAATTATTTGTTTGCATCAGATTTAATTGTTTTGGTTTGAGTTTAAGAACTATGTTGAATCTTCACATAAATAACATTTGATTATTAATCAATTCTCCCTATCTATGCTCTCTCGATCAAGCCTGTTGTATAGGGTTGTCCAGTGTGGAGTATCCGGTTGACATGATTTGCAAGCTGTTACCTCAATCCGAAAGTTTACCCAGTGTGCATCCAAAGAATAGCAGATACAGGTTCCTCCGCTTCAAAAAAAAAAATAGTCCATATATATTTGATATTCATACTATATATATTTCATCGTTATTTTTAATCCAAAACTTAACAGAATGAGTTTTTCTAAACAACTGAAAATTAAAAGGAAAATTTTAAAAGGATTTTAAAGATCATGAAGTTTTGCTAAGATTTTTTAAATTACATTAGAGGTTTATTTCTTTTATCCTTTTTTATTATTCCAAGGTCATAAATGTTGACTAATTACTATTATTTTGGCTTCTCTATTTGGGTTTCTCATGTGTATTTGAATTTATTAATTTGAGGTAATTAGTTGTCTTCTAAGATTATGTATCTTTCCTTAAAAAGTGTATAAATTTATTAATTTGGGCAGCAAATTCATCATTCATTTTTAAAAGAATACTTGACTTAATGCAAAAGATGTACTTCCTAAGGTTGCTATATGATTCAATTTTTAACTTTTCTGATGGCATTATTACGATTAAGGTGTAATTAAAGTAAAACAATAATTGCAGAAACAAGATATAACCTTTATAAATAAGATAAATCACATTTTTTCAATAAGATAAATAGGCCTAATTCTACCCCAAAAGGTCATTTTGTAAGGAGAGGTTTGTTGTATATTATAAACTATTTTAATATTTTTTACTTACTTAATATGAGATTTTTGACACACCCCTTTTAATTCAGAATAGGGTTGTAAATGTGATATGGGCGTATTAGACAAATGGATGGACACCGCTCTAAACTATTGAGACAAGTTTATGCTCTGATACTATTATAAATTTGAGTCTAACCCTACCTCAAAAGGCACCTTATGTAAGAAAAGGTTTGTCATATATTTATAAACTATTTTAACATTCATTACTAAGTCAATTTGAGATTCTTGGCAAAAACTACCAAGGGTTTGGTTTATTAATAGAGAGGAAGTGGACCGATTGACTAAATCGGCTCACTTCTTGCCAGTGAGGGAGAGCAATACTCTCGAGAAGTTGGCCCAGAAGTATATAGCAGAGATTGTACGGTTGCATGGGATTCCGTTGTCGATAGTCTCAGACAGGGATCCCAGGTTCACTTCGAGGTTCTGGAAGAGCCTACAGACTACTATGGGTACGAGGTTGAACTTCAGTACAGCGTTTCATCCTCAGACAGATGGACAGAGCGAGAGGACGATTAAGACTGTTGAGGACATGCTTCGGGCGTGTGTATTGGAGTTCAGAGGAGCATGGGATCAGTATTT
>JANIHY010138621.1:0-11148 GCA_027479065.1 Erythroxylum brevipes
GTGCAGCCTTCTTTATTTAACAGTTGATGCTTTTTACAGGTTGAGACTGTCTTCCATGAATTTGGCCATGCCCTTCAACATATGCTGACCAAGCAGGATGAGGGTCTTGTAGCTGGAACCCGTGGGATTGAGTGGGATGCCATTGAATTACCATCCCAGTTCATGGAGAACTGGTGTTATCACAGGTATTTGACTGGAGGATTTTGTGTTGTTCCTTTGAGCTGCTGTGAATCAATCAAAGAGGAAAATTTTTCTTGCATTGCTCAAAATTTTTAACAACTTTAGTACATGATTCACGACTTTTAACAGCTTTAGCTGAAATGTGGAGATCTTCGCTCAAAGCTTAATAGGAAACTCTTTACGCATTTTCCCTCCATCAACAAGATTTTATGCTTCATTCTATAATATTCTTGTCATTCTTAACTTTGAGGACATGAGCTCTTGCTTGAGCAATTATAGTTGTTAAACTTAACCTGTAGTTAAGGTTAAAGAAAAGCAAATTCACTGTGATTATTTCATCGTTCATCCTCATAATGCCTTGTGTCTGCTTGTCATCTATTTACTCCCATAAATCTTGGATAACTTTTAGCTTTCTATTTGTGGTTGCTTTTATTCAGCAGAAGAAAATTATATTATTACATTGCACAAGTTGTTATTCTCATTAGAAATTTTCGCTTTCTTTGGAGTTCATGACTTTACTACTTTCCTTGCAAATATTTCCGGTTTTCTGATATTGTGTATGTTTGCATTTCTTGCTATAGGGAAACTTTGATGGGCATTGCTAAACACTATGAAACTGGGGAGAATCTTCCAGAGGATGTGTATCAGAAGCTTCTCGCTGCAAGGACTTATCGTGCTGGTTCCTTAAATCTTCGTCAGGTTAGTGGAATATGACTATTTATCTCTTCGTTTTCATGCATTAGTGTCTATTTTCTTGTTTATCACACATTTCTTTTACAAAGTCCTCATTAGAGTAAGGATGATGCTTCTGTGCTGCAAGGGCTGCAGCTAGTTTTTTATTTCTCCTTAGGTGGTTTCATCCCCCTTCCTCTTGTCCAGCACCAAAAAATCATTTTACAGAAAAAACTATACATACCATTTAATCGGTTAAACCACTTAAATATTTCAGTTAAAATTCGCTAATGTGGATTTGGAGCTGCACTCCAAATATATACCAGGCGGATCAGAGTCCATCTATGATGTTGATCAAAAGGTCTCCCAAAGGACGCAAGTGATCCCCCCTCTCCCAGAAGATAGATACCTTTGCAGTTTTAGTCATATTTTTGCAGGTCTGCTTTACCATCAACGTTACTTAAGCTTCTTTTGTTTTACTTTTTACTTTATTGAACTTGTTATTTGTCCACATTAATTGACTTAATAGTTTTCTGGGAATATTAGGGGGATATGCAGCTGGATATTACAGCTACAAGGTATGCACGATCTTATGATGTAGCATTTTACTTACCTCGGTTGATCTCTGTGAATATTTCAATTATTCGTTAAGAGAATCTAAACGTCTTCGTTATTTCCCCCTCCATTGTTTAATCTTGATGCATGTGAATCACTTGGTCCAAACAGGTCCACTTGAGTTCACTCCATGTTCCTGTCTTATATTTCCATTGTGCAATTTAAAGAGAAAAGGGAGGCAACCATCTGGACTATCCTAGTTTTAACTTCTTGTCCCTTTCTGCCTTTATTATTCATCTCTGTCACCCTAAACAAGAAAACTATAATTGCAGTGGGCAGAGGTACTCTCCGCAGACGCTTTCTCAGCTGTTGAGGATGCTGGATTGGACAACAGCAAGGTATGGTTTTGGAAAGTTCTGTTCCGGACCAGCCACTATAGCCTGCCTACTACTGCAATTTTTAATTTATCTGTCCTTTACTTTTGTTCATCACTTGCCATAAAGTTTTTGCATTCCATATATATATATGTATATATCAGGCTTAATAATTGAACTATTCTGGTTTTGTGCATTTTCGCACTCTTGGAAAGCCGTAGGATATAAGACATTATAAGAGTAACCATTAGTCTTGAAACTAAAAAACTTGAGGATATTTCTTTGCCTTAATAACAACTTATCAGTTGGTCATATGTGTAGAAACACGAACATAAGTGAACATCAAGATTTGGTATTTGATCTTCACTTCAAAGTTTGTCTTTGCTACCAACGTTTCTACCTTGATATTAACCGATCTCTTTATTCTTAATGTCCTCGTCAAATACGATGTTGTAGAAAACTTAAAGAGCTGTCATGAGTGCATTACCTGATTACCATAAGTAGAACTTCCTTTACTTCCTTGAGGATAAACTTTATGTTTTCAAATATGTTCCTGAGCTCCCTTATGTTAAATTTTGCAGGCTGTCGTAGACACAGGACGCAAGTTCCGAGAGACCGTTCTTGCCCTTGGAGGTGGAAAAGCCCCACTAGAGGTTAGACAGTAAAAGCCTTACTTTTTACTGGCTGTTCTTTTTAGTGCTTCTCATATTCTCAGGCATTACAACATCGAACCATAGGTCATATATGTTTCCAGATGCCATCTATTGACATCCTTCCAATGTGATGATATCAATCTCCAGGTTTTTGTAGAATTCCGAGGCCGTGAACCTACTCCTGATGCTCTGCTCAGGCATAACGGGTTATTACCGGTGACAGCCTGAATATACACTGGAATTGAAGATTATCCAGTTCGGTATAGTGGATTTCTGAATAAACAAGTGCTGAAAATCTTTTACGTCTGTCCGTTGCTTGTTGCATACTGAGACGGGGAAAGTTTAGTGATTCCAATGCCTTTGGTACCAGAACATCAACAACCACCTTTGCATCATTGATCATGATTATATCCTCTAATCCTTCTAGTAGACAAATGAATACTTAAAAATGTTGAACGCAGCGGGTGTATTTTATAAAAAAGAAAAATAAAATAAACAAAATAGACACAGAATATTTAACGTGATTCACTTTTAATTTTGGGCTACGTCTACAGACAATTCTCATAATAATTCTTCCATTATTACAAATAATAAGTATACAGAGATAAAACCAAAATAGTGGCTTACAAGATGTTTTCTAACCTAAAAATACTAACCTCGTTATTTTGTCACCCACCAACTCTTTAGGAAAATATTTCCTAACTTCAGAGCAATTGATCTAGTTTTCCTTTGTATTTTTCTATTATATTTTGGATGAAGCAGGGAGTGCGTTATATAGGCAATCTGCCGCGTGAGACAGTTGCCACGCAGCTGTCTTTTTTCTTATTTTCAACAAATGCGGTATGCGACGCCGATTTCATTGCCACAATTGTGGAACATGGAGTCCCTCCATGTGAGAGGAGCTCATATCTAACAAATCTCCCCCTCCCGATTATATAAAGGGCTTTATCAAGCCCGCTACTAATCGACAATACTCAAACTTGCCTTTTTGTAGAATCTTGGTTAACATGTCTGATTCATTTTCATCAGTATAGATCTTTTCTAACTGTAATAGTTTTGTCTCCATCAAATCTCTAATTCAGTGATATCTTACATCAATGTGTTTTGATCGTAAGTGAAAAAATACATTTTTATTAGGATAAATAGTGCTTTGACTGTCACAAAACATTTGATACTGTTCTTACTTGATACCAAGTTCATTAAAGAACTTCTTTCATCCATATCAACTCCTTACAGGCTTTCATTGCTGTAATAAACTCCGCTTCAGATGTAGAAAGTACAACACACTTCTGTAATTTTGACTGTCATGTCATAGTTTCCTCTGTAAAAGTAATCAAGTAACTCGACGTAGACTTTCTCGAATCAACATCTCCAGCTATATCTGCATCTGTGTAACTAGCTAACACAGGTTCTGCTCTTCCAAAACATAAGCATATTTTGGATAACCCTCGAAGATACCTGAGAATCTACTTGACTGCAACCCAATGCTCCTTTTTAGGATTTGAAAGGAAACGACTCACAACTCTAACTATGTGAGTAATATCTGACCGTGTACAAATCATGACATACATCAAACTTTCAACTGCTAAAGCATATGAAATTTTAGACATTTCTTCCTTCTCTTCATCTGTAGAAGAGCACTCTTTAGAACTTAATTTAAAGTGATTAGTAAGATGACAACTAACCACTTTAGCTTTGTCCAGATTGAATCTCTAAAGTACTTTATCAATATATTTCTCTTGTGACAACCATAGTTTTTTGGCGCTTTTGCCTCTGATAATCTGCATACCAAGAATCTACTTTGCTGATCCAAGTCTTTCATGACAAAAGACTTATCCAGTTGTTTCTTCAGATTGTTGATTTTAGAAACATTCTTACTAACAATTAACATATCATCTACATAGAGCAATAAAATAATGAAATCATCATTAGAGAATTTCTTCACAAATACATACTGATCTAAAGTAGTCTTCTTATAGCCTTACTCTCCTATAACAGACTCGAACTTCTTATACCAGTGTCTTGGTGCCTATTTTAGACCATACAGACTCTTCTTTAGTCTACAAATATAGTCTTCTTTTCCTTTTTTTACGAAACCCTCTAGCTACTCCATGTATATCTCTTCTTCAGGTAGTTTTGACATCTATTTGTTCAACTTCCAAATTAAAACTTCCAGCTAGCCCTAGCACTGTACGTATGGATGTTATTTTCACCAATAGCGAAAGTATCTCGTCAAAGTCAATACCCTTCTTTTGGCTGAATCCATTGACTACTAATCTTGCTTTGAATCGAGGATGGTTGTTGTTTTCTTCATACTTGATTCTGAACACCCATTTATTTTTCAATGCTCTTTTGCCTTCTGGCAACTTCACTAATTCGAATGTTTTATTCTCATGCAAGGATTTCATCTCATCTTGCATGGCTTATTTCCATTTTGTCTTGTGTTCATCACTCATGGCTTTATTAAAGCTTTATGGTTCTCTCCCGTCAGTCAGCATTACATATTGATCAACTGGATATCTAGTAGATAATTGTCTATTTTTACTAGATCTTCGTAATGGGACTGGAGAATCTTCAGGTGCTGGTGGTTGAATGTGAACACCTTCATCCTTTGGTTCAACTTCATTGGGGGCATCTGTATTATCAGCTTCTAACTGATCATTCTGCATTTCATCTCCAACTTGTTTAGGCACCATTGTTGGAGGATTCAATCGGATGCTTGTTGAGTCATCATCGGAGCTTAGAACTTCCTTTTCCACCTTGTTGATATCTTCAATAGTTTGATCTTCAACAAACATAACATTACGACTCCTGATAAGTCTTTTCTGCATTGGATCATAAAACTTATAGCCAAATTGATCTTGACTATAGCCAATGAATACACACTGTCGTGTCTTGATATCAAGTTTTTTTCTTTCATCTTTAGGAATATGGACAAAGGCCTTGCAACCAAAGACCTGCAAATGATCATAGGAAACATCATTTTCTGACCATACCTTTTATGGAACTTCATATTGGAGAGGAAAACATGGTGAACGATTTAATGCATATACAGCTGCAAGTAAAGCTTTACCCTAGAATACCTTAGGCAACTTTGAATGTGAAAGTAGACATCTGACTCTTTCCATCAAAGTCTTATTCATCATCTCAGCTACGTCATTCAATTGCGGTGTTTTTAGTGCTGTCATTTGATGTCGAATACCATGCTCTTTACAGTAAGAATCAAATAATCCAATGTACTCTCCACCATTGTTTGTCCAAATGCACTTCAGCTTTTTCCCAGTTTGTCTTTCAACTGAGGCGTGAAATTGTTTGAATACATCTAGCACTTGATCTTTAGTCTTCAGAGTATAGGCCCACATTTTCTTAGAATGATCATCAATAAAAGTCACAAAGTATTTTGCGTTACCAAGTGACTTTGGCAATAGTCCACACAAAATTGAGTGAATTAGATCTAGAACATTCTTCATTTTGGATGGAGGAGAACTCTGGAAAAAAAACCTGTTTTGTTTTCCTGCTAAACAATCTACACATTTCATCTGATGTATCTGGTTTAGACCAGATATCATATTCTTTTTTGCAAGTTGAGTTACCCTTTCTTACTAATGTAGCCTAGTCTTTTATGGCACAAATCAACTGCATTAACATTCTCCAATGTATTGGCAATATCATTGGAGAGCTTTGCCTGCATCATATACAGTCTTGAGTGCTTCTGACCTCTGGCTACTATTAAAGAGCCCTTAGTAAGCTTCCATTTTTCGTTTCCAAAAGTACTTCAGAAACCTTCATCATCTAGCTTGTTTATAGAAATCAAGTTCAAACGCATATCAGGAATGTACCTAACATCTTTTAGCAACAGTCTTGAACTATTTGCTATCTCTAAAAAAACATCTCCTTTGCCAACAACATTTGATAGATTTCCATTTGCCATCTTAACAATGCCATAATTTCTAGATGCGTAAAATTAGAAAAGTTATCTGTGAGATGTAACATGAACAGTAGCTCCATTGTCAACTATCCAACTTATTTTTTGCGACACCAAGCTGACTATCTCTGTATCAATAATAAGGTTGAATACATCAACAATATTACTTTGTTTATCATCACTGCTTTATTCTTTCTTCACATCTTTGCCTTTTTCCTTCTTCAACTTTTGGCAATATTTTATGATATGACATTTCTTCTTGTAGTAATGACATTTCACATTTGCATATTTGTTTGACTTTCCTTTGCTCTTATCTATGGATTTTGGACCTCTGGATTGACTCCTTCCTCTATTTTTTGTAAACAGAACATCTAAATATAATGAAGAAGCTGCATGTTGTGATTTACGTCTCATCTCTGCATTTAGTATACTGCTTTTAAACTCAATATTTAATACGTCATTTGGTGCAATATTTGCCAAAAACACCTTGAAAGTATCCCAAGACTCTAGTAATGAAGCTAGCACCATTAAAGCAATCACCTCGTCATCAAACTTTATGCCCATCTTTGATAACTAATCAACTATCCATTTCATATTGTTTAAATGATCAGCTACAGAAGTTCTCTCATAGTATTTTACCTACGTCAATTTTATCAGATAAAATAATTTGTTGTTTCTGGCCTTTGTAGCATACAACTGCTCCAGCTTATTCCACAGCGTTCTTGCATGAGTTTCGTGACAAATGTGATTGTATACATTATCATCGACAAACTGTCGAATACAATCACACACTTATTCATGCTCAAACTCCCAATCTTCGTTGGACATCTCCTCCGGTTTAGTTGTTAAAAATACGTACAAATGCATCTTTGTAATCATCAAGAGATCCTTCATCTTGGTTTGCCATATATGGTAGTTAATATTGTTTAGATTGATTATTTTACTCATTTTCACCACCATTTGCCAAATTAAGCCAAATTAAAGAAAATCGACTTCAAAGATGAAATTAGGACGTCAAATTTTGGCAAAAAAAGATATTTTTTAAATTTTTACCACAGGACCTAATAAATAGTAACTTGTGAATAGTATTCATCGGAATAGTATGGTCAGACCCCACTGGAATAGTGCCATGGGACTCAGTAAATGATAACTTGTGAATAATACTCACCAGAATAGTGTCGTCGGACCTCATTGAAATAGTGTTGCGAGACCCTATAGATAGTAACTTGTGAATAATATCGCAAATAGTATCGCGGAACCCAATTAATATTTTTATAGTGCCGTCACCTTGCAAATTTATTAAAAACAACTTTGGAGTACTATTCATGACCTTTGTCGTTTTACGTCAACTTTTTAAACATATTACGCCAAAAAATTCATTGTAATTTTGTCTTCCTTGTGACGTGTTTCTTTTCAAAAAATACCTTCAATGAAAACACAGCTTTGATACCACTTGTTGGGCGCAGCGGGTGTATTTTGTGAAAAGGAAAAATAAAATGAGCAAAATGGATACAGAATATTTAACGTGGTTCACCTTTAATTTTAGGCTACGTCAACGAATAATTTTCAGAATAATTCTTCCACTATTACAAATAGTAAATATATAGAGATAAAACTAAAATAATGGCTCACAATGTGTTTCTTAAACTAAAAATTCTAACCTCACTATTTTGTCACTCAACAACTCTTTATAAAAATATTTCTTAACTTCAGAGGATTTGCTCTTGTTTTTCTCTGTATTTTTCTGTTGTATTTTGGATGAAGCAGGGAGTGCCTTATATAGGCACTTCGTTGCTTGAGGCAGCTGTCTTTTTTTTATTTTCAATAAATGCGAGTTGGTGAGTGACAAAATAGTGAAGTTAGTATTTTTAGGTTGGGAAATACCTTGTGAGCTACTATTTTAGTTTTATTTCTATATACCTACTATTTATAATAATGGAAAAATTATTCTAAGAATTGTTCGTGAAAGTAGCCTAAAATTAAGAATGAAACATGTTAAATATTCTGTGTCTATTTTGTTCATTTTATTTTTTCATTTTCATAAAATACCCCAGCTTTATCCAACCAAAAACTTTCCGATTTTTCCTCTGCTCATTAGATTCCATTGGCTTGGTGATGCTGAAATTGATACCCTAAAAGATTGCAACACTCAATTTCATGTCACGGTGCATGTTTAAGTAGAAGAGAGCAATTGGTTTTTCCGTCCTAATCTATCTTTAACTGATTTTAGGAAAATATAATTATTGAATTTTTTAAATTTTATATATTTTTATAAATGTTAAAGTTCAAATTATAATTTTACGTTCGTTTTAAATTTAGACTCAATTTAAACTAAATAAAACAACATTATTGAACTTTTTATGTACTTCCCTAGCATCATGTCTTATGTTTAACTTAATCCATCCAAAGATAATATTTATGCCCGCATAGAGGGAAAAGATAAGCGAGTCAAAAGAATGAAAGCCAAAAGCACATTTCACGCTCCAAGTAGGACTATACTCGGAGCTCTTCTTATGCTCAACATTGTAATGGCGTTCGCGTCACGCCTCTCTCTCTCCCGCTCGATACACCCTATCCTAAAACGAGCTCCTCGTTCCCATTGTGCCCCCAGATATTTTCGCAAATCCCTTCCTTGCCCTCTCTGGTCTTCTTCTTTCTCCTTCTGCCTACAAGCTCTTCACAAATCAACTTCTCTATCTCATTCTCACTGTCTCTCGCCGTGCTATTCTTCTCTCTCTGTACCTTCTATGGATTCTGCTGCTGTTGATGAGAGCCTTCAGGCCAATCCTCTATTGCAAGACTTTGAATTTCCTCCCTTTGACGTGGTTCAGGCTGAACATGTTCGACCTGGAGTCCGTGCTCTTCTGAAGAATCTTGTATGTTGTTTTCGAGTTTTCCAAGTTGTTTTTTATTCTGGGTATGGTTTTTTTTTGTTCATTTGATGATTTGGTTAATGGGAAAGCCTCCTTTTCAAGGGAAAGTTGTGATCTTTTCGAATCTCGGACTGAGTTCCTGAATTGTCGATTATTTATTTGGGACTGGAACTTTTTGAATAGAGACTCTATAGTTGTGACGAGATGATGTGTTGCTCGTTTATGGGATTATTTTTAGTAACGTTGATGGTATCCGGGTAATGTCCTTGTAGGAGAGTGATTTAGAGGAGTTAGAGAAAACAGTTGAGCCGTCATGGCCAAAGCTTGTGGAGCCATTGGAGAAGCTTGTAGATAGGTTGAGTGTCGTTTGGGGGATGATCAATCATCTTAAAGCTGTTAAGGATACGCCCGAGCTACGAGCTGCAATTGAAGAAGTTCAGGTAATTATCATGGCATGCATTTTAACGTAGGTGCTCTAATGTCTACAAAGATATTCCCACATAACTTATTCAGATTTTACTTTCTTTTAGTGATGTTTATTATTGAATATGAATTTGTAACTTTCATCCTGCGTTATTGCTATTAACATGAATTACAAATAAGTGCAGGGATGCACATGTGTGTATCAATTTTAATATTGGGATCACAAACTCCATTTGCATGCCAGAGGTTATAGAATCAGCAATGATTATAATTTTATCAAGTTCCATTTCTATTTAGGAGTTTATAGTGTCGAAGTTACCATATTTTATTTTTATCTGCATTAGATGCATAGTATTTGTACTGTTCTCTCTGTTTTCTTGTACCCATGACCGTTACTTTTGGATAACAGCCAGAGAAGGTAAAATTTCAACTTAGACTGGGACAGAGTAAACCAATTTACAATGCATTTAAGGCCATTAAGGAATCTCCTGAGTGGCATACTCTGGGTGATGCTCGCAAGCGTATTGTGGACTGTAAGTGTCTCATGGTGTCCACTTTGGTTATATCCTATGTTTATATTAGTTATTGGTCTGTTGTTAATTTGATGGTTTAAGGATTCTTCTCATTCCATTGTTTCATAATTTCCTTTATATTCTTCATGGTTTTGGTTCATCAATGCTTGTATGGTCAATGTAAAGGTGGGGCTAAAAAGTTGGATTTGCTACCCCTTTTCTGTCTGTTAACAATATATATTCCAGTTCAGAGATGAAAGAGCCAATTTCTGAAGTGAAGAAGATGAAGGATGTTAGAATAGGGTTGAAGGTTGATCCAGGATAGATGGGTTTATGTTTTTAACTTCTGTTTGTGAAATGTTGTCGTTTTTATTTAGCTATTTAACTGATAGATAATAGTCATTGGTTTTCGCTTCTTCTGCTTCATGTATATATACTTAGCAATGCTCATATTCGGTAATAAGAAAATCAGATATTAATCAACGCTGTCTGGGGGGTTGACTTGTAGCTTTCTTGTTAATATTTCCTTGCAAATGAAAAACAAGTTGCTGGATATTACTAATATTGCCCTTGTTTCTTGCAGAACATTCTTCTGCATTAGAATACTCCTGTGTTTCATGTCCTGTTGACACTTGTATCTTCTGCCTGTACAGCGCAAATAAAGGAAGCAGTTCTTAATGGTGTAGCTCTTGAAGATGATAAGAGAGACCATTTCAACAAAATTGAACAGGTGCATCTATAATAATGTATTAATGCTACAACTTACAAACATCTGTGTTGATGAGGAATGAAGGATGATTTATTCAGAATAACTTCATTGTGTTAGATATTATGTTGAAACTCTGCTGTTGAACTGGCAAAGTACTCTCAGTTTTCATTACCTTTGTTATTTGCTTCCTAATTATGTGCTAGGAATTGGAAAGACTATCTCAAAAATTTGGTGAGAACGTATTAGATGCTACAAAGAAATTTGAGAAACTG
>JANIHY010138790.1:0-11124 GCA_027479065.1 Erythroxylum brevipes
CCGATGTTTTACTACTACAAATTCTTAATTATAAATTTCCAAGCATTAACCACAAATTCTTAATTATAAATTTCCAAACATTTCACAATTAGCTAACAGTAAATGGATTATACCTTATTGCTATACGTTGCATTTATTCCTCATTACAATATGGCTGCAAAACATTCAACAAACAACAACAAAAAACACTCATGTTGAGTCTTCCCCGACCCATTTATAGAAGTATTCAAACGTTTTATACGACGACATGTGTATAACTATACAGAAAGGCAAGAGCGGCCATGTCCCTTGTCACTGATTTGTTTTTTTAAGAACAGATAATGATAATGAGCGTAGAAAGAGCACCATTTATCTGAGTATATATAATAATGATTAGATTGGACCTTTGGCGCATAAAATACAAATTCTACTTTGACCTGACGTTGGTAATAATGTTCTCGAGGAATCATGGAGTATTGGATCGCACTAACTACATGCATTACATCTCATTCAAGGTAATTCCCTTCAATACTTTTTCTTTATTAATTCTTTTTCTTTTTTATTCGAGAAAATTTTATAAGCAAGTAAATCGAACACACCTTTTTGAAAGTCTAATTGACGTATCACTCCACAAGTAGACCAAGTGGGTGTACCTCATCATTGAGGTTTTAATTATTTCTTTATCTATAAGGAAAACCATGACTGTCTCAAACTCTTACAAAAGGGACTAACATGAAATTGAACTTATGATATAATTAAAGTTAAGCTCATTCTCAACTATCGAGCCACACCCATGAGGGCCTTCCTTAATTCATCCAAACATACAGTTGCCAAGTGAAGACGGCAACTGCGTCTGCATCAATTACATCATACGTCATAATTCAAGTGTTGTCTATTAATATTAGGATAGAAGAACTTTTTGAAATATTAAATTATAAGAAAATTTTAATTAAAATACCAGAAAAGTGGATGACTTTACAAATTCTTTAATATTAGTATGAAAAACATTATTAAAGTATATATATTCCCACGAAACATGCATAGCATGATTGGAGCTAATGACTGGCTTGGATATTTCGGGAGTCCAATAAACGCTCGATCAAGCCTTGAGACCAAATGTATCATAGTGGGATGAGAGTAGGTTAATCTCTCCTTGGAATTTAACATAAAGATCCGACAATATTGTCTCCTAGCTGAAGGTTGATGTGAGGATGTTGCTAATATGCAATGTCAAACACTACTAATGACTTGGGTTTATTATTAGAAACTATTTAATTAATTTGTTGTACAGTAGAGAAAGATCCTTTACTTCTATCCTCCTACTATCGACCAAATTCTTGATAGGCATGTTTTTCGACTTTCATGATTTCACTAATTAGACAAAACTACTAACTAATAAGTTTATAGAAAAATTAAAAGTTAAAATTATGATTTCACCTTGAGATTTTTTTAAATAAAAATTGATTTAAAGTTTTAACATTTATAAATTTAGATTTTAATATCAATATATATTCACACAAAAATTTATAAACAATATGCATTAATAATCTCAAAGTTAATATATGATATTCGTACAGAAAAATGCTGATACACTGTAGCAAAACAATGGTCCCGTCACGACGAAGAGACGCTAGATCGACTCGACCCTCGCTAATTGTCTTTATGCAAAAGGACTTAGACATACCGTGACCCTTGATGGTTCAACTAAACTAATTAATTGTTATGACAAATTATTCGACCCGTTTTGGTGTACCCTTTTCAATCTAAGCAATTGATGGTAGGACTTGAGAGTGCAAACCTTTTCCTGTAGTTGCCAGTTGTTTAATTATATCTTTTGTAATGATTTGCTTGCTATTTATTTTCTGATTTTTCTTATTACAAAAGAAAGGAGAAAAAACATTATCGCAATATTCTGTAATATAACACACCTTACATATCTTGGTAGATTAACTCTATAACGATCATCGGAAGCTCCTGTAGGATATGTAGACCTGGTTTTGATAAGATTGCTAGAACCATCAGATTATCAACATACTGATTCCCTTTACGATAGATATATTAAATTTGCACCTCTTATGCATGATGTAATAGTCCACATGTATATGCCACCAAAACATTATTCTTAGATAGGACTATTTTGGAGGAAGAAAGAATGTTAATCATCTCTAAAGAGTCCACTTCGACGACAACGCGTTGATATCTAAATTCTCAGGTCAGTGTAAGTCTTGAGAAAACGTCTTAGAGTTTGGCATTTAACTACAAACCCCTTCCAGTATGCTTGAAAACCACCACACAACTTCTCATGATATTCCCTAAGTAATCCTCCAGCGGTAGCCATGTTAAACACTTGTTTAATTGCACCATCTGTATTTAATTTAACACAACTCTCCATTGATTTAGTTCAGCCCACTAAATTACCCACAGGCAATCTCTTTTTCGAAAATACACAATTTTTCATAATGCTTGCTCAGGCTATCCAGTCTACATAATTCATAATAATTTTGGTACCGTCTTCCAACCATTTAAAGCTCACCTAAAAAAGGCTACCATTCTTCTAATTTTATAAGAACCAACAAGCTACGTCGTAGATTGTAGCCTACTCTATCTGCTTTACTTGTGAATACTTCATAAGGTTATATTCCATCCACATCTCTTCGACTTGCTGAAAAAAAACCCGTATGAACTACCTCTGAGAGAAATTTACATTAGAAAATCTTCATTCTCGGAGAATCCCATACTGCATACAGTAATGACTTATCCTGCCCACAGAAGTAATATCTGCTATCTGTGTCGATATGACGGGCAAGTCGCGGTTGACAAGAGACTTTAGCTTTGCAAATTAATGGAAAGCACTAAGCTTACACAAACTAAAAAATCTTT
Organism: Erythroxylum brevipes; assembly: GCA_027479065.1. NCBI lineage: Eukaryota > Viridiplantae > Streptophyta > Magnoliopsida > Malpighiales > Erythroxylaceae > Erythroxylum > Erythroxylum brevipes. The sequence continues at coordinate 2,860 of JANIHY010138790.1, forward strand.
AGTAGCCGAAGTACTTCTTATCCAAGTGCAATTGAAACTCATCCGAAAATTTCTTATTAGTTGTTGCGACAGTGTTTTATTTATTATTAATTAATTGAATTTAATTCTTTGAGTGATTTATTTGTTAATTCATTCAAATATTTTGTCAATTAAATCATTAATTATTTTGTTAAGTAATTCACTGGAAATTTATCATTAATAATTATTATACGTTTTAAATGATTATTCAATTCATATTAAAAAATAACAAAATGTTCATTGTGTAATTAAAAATAAATTAGTTATTAAGGAAAACCTTAATCATATTAGAGTTGATTATAGATTCTAAAAGTAGTTTAAAATATTATATAAACACTTAAAAGTAAACGTCAGCCACTCCCGAACAGAAGCTAGTCGCTGAAAATTTGGCAACATAAGAAGCAAAGTCGTAAGTTATAATCATTAATTATCATATATGCAAGAATCCTTTCTCCACTCATATTTTGTGTTTGTCTCTCCCACAAGTCAGTGACCATGATGAATCGATGATGGGCATCGACGACGATCTAATATTGCTTAATGACCTGTGAAGACAAGATGCTTTTATTTAGTTGATCTCCACTTTGGAATGATCTTAGTATGACATTGATATATACCATCGTGGCAACCGCAATGAGAAACATATTAATTAAAGGTGTTATTAAGTGTTTATTTCAAACTATTGAAGTCTATGCTAAATGGTCAAAATTTTTCATGATGAATAAAAAAAAAAAGCTAATAAATTAAGATAATTCAATTATTTTTCCAAGGAATTGGCGTATGTAAGTGAAAGTCTAGTTAATTGAGGTCATACGTGACTCTCTCAACAAAAATGATTAATATTATTAAATGTCTAACTCCTTGTGAGATCCAAAGATTAAATTCCACGTCATGTACATGATCATTCTCCAACACTCAATTGCTTTGACCCTTCTTCTATAAATAGTTGTTCAATTGGATTCCGCCAACAAAGTACATCAGAAAGATCATATTTTCCCTTAAATAATATGCTCTACGACTCTCATGAACAATTCTCTTTGTATTTCTGATCTTTCTCCTTCCTCTAGTGGAAGAAGAGATGATGATGCATCCAACGAGAGTGGTTGGACTATGTACTTGGAGGATTTTTTTGCTAACCACGTTCATGATAATCATGATTCTTCCACTTTAAATGATGAAAGTTCTTCTGTAGTCTCTGATGCTGCTTCTTCGGTTGGGAAGAAGTCCTTACACAGCGAACCAGTTGTTGAGTCGTTTTCTACTGATCAGAGAAGCTGTAACAGGTTTAGTTTCAAGAAGAGAAGAACCAAAGAATCTTTCGTTGACGATGCTTTGGAGGATACAGCAAGTTCTCCCGCACGTAGTTCCAAGGTCCGACCGTTTCCTGATTCTCAGTTTCTCACGGTTCCTTACCCTTTCTTTTAGGAAGCTGATTTTTGAATGCGATGCTAATGTAATGGATATAATTTGCACACAGTAACAAATTATCTTATCTACGTTCAAATTTTGGCTGCTGGGAATAGGTTTATGATCTCAACAACCAGTTCAACAACAAAAAGCCGAAAGCTTCCATGGGCATCTCCCAAGTAAGCTAAAAACAGCCATTCATTTAACTTTACTTCCATGGTTTCAGTTCTTCGATTGCCTTTTAGATCAATGTTTCGTGTACCTAACAAGAGTTTGGTTTTTTGGTAATAGGAGAAGGACGATGCTTCATGCAAGGGACAAGAGACACGTGATTTGGGATTTATTGGCAATGAAAATGACACTACGCAACTAACGAAAAGGGGTCTGTGCTTAGTTCCAGTATCCATGGTAGTGAATTTTCTTGGTTGATTCCGCTTTACTCTCTCAGCTCAGGACCACATTCCCTGTGCCAAACATATGTTGCATGAAGACGTGGACATAAACAAGGACGTTGCTTGCATATATAATGAATGAGATTAAGACAAATCTTTGCATGTACTATCTTCAGCAACCTGTGAAATATGTGTACCATTGATGTAAAATACCTCGTTTCATGATCTGGGTTTATCATAGAAAGAAAAATCAAATCTGAAATATCCATGTAACAAGTTTTGAATTCCAGATAATCGAGATGTTCCTATCTACAACTGTTCGACATATTCCTACCTACAACTATGATATTTAAAACACTACCCTAAAATACTTTGTTGGTTTAATGTGTTGATCAAGCTAATACATGAGATATGTGGCATTTGTAAGATAACGCACATAGTTTTGTTTAGGTCTTCTTGTTTCCAGAGTAAGTGACGTCCAAATTGGTATAAACGCATTCGTGTCACGTACCGACGTACGTGTGGACAACCTAAATCTGTTTTTCCAATCAATCGTCTCCGACGGTCATTTTTCTTCACCAAGAATGCTTAGAGTCACTTAGTGGGTTGTTCTTTAATTTGACTCACCATCAAACCCCCACATACTGCATTTATATAATCAAGCTTTCGTGAGCCATAAGCCGCATGTCATTCTCTAAAAGTTTCCAACTTTCGTTAGCTTTAATTGATAAACTCGACACACTATCCTGGTATCGACTTAATTTCAAAGCTTTCGGTTGAGTATCCGAAAGTTTGGGTTTTATTTTCCTGATGATGGCTTGATATTTTCAACGATAACCTAACAACCCCACTTAATCCTCCAACTCATTAAGTGGGACGATTTAAAAGATGTTTACAACCAACCAACCATTTGATTCTTTGTTTATTTCTAGCTAGCTCCTTTTGCAGGATTAAATCCTCTGTACTCATAACTCTATATCAATTATGTTCTACATGATCCTATCTATACAAATATATGGAACCTAGAGAAATGTGTTGATAAGATCCTATGAAATAAAGTTGGTACAGAGAGTTATGAGTACAGAAGATCTTATTGCTCGAAATTTACAGATACTCTTCTCGTAAAAATTAAATTATAATAGTTGTTCTTCTATTAAATTCTATTTGGAGAATAAGAATTAAATTTGTTGATTCAAATTCCATCACTCAAAATATTTATTGTAAATATCTGAACCCTATTTTGATATATTTCTTTTTTTGCTCAATAGTAAAGTATAACATAAACTTCGCGGAGTAATTAAACAAAACATATCTCCTGATTATCAAGAATTAGTGTGGAAAAGGAAGTTGAATGATCTGCAAAGCTTAAAAATCTGCTCAAGTTTTCAACAAAAAGAATCTTAAAAAATTACAACTTCTCATATTATAATTTCAAATCAAAGAAATCAAGTTAAAACCTTTTTAACATATGAGATCTAAAAAATATTTAATTCATTCAAACAAAGAATTACTAATAATAAAAAAATTGAATACTAAATTATTTCAAATTATTCAAATGCGTCTATGTTGCATTTCGAATCTCATACGTCCAGGCATAACAAATTTTGTAAGATTAAATCAATAAAAAAAGATGTATCTTGTTCTATTTGTATGTCTTTTGTACCCATTAATATTATGAATACTATACTACTGTCAATACTATATTTGATTTCAGTACAGTATGGTACTAGTATCAGTTAATATTATATATCGTTTCGGATAGTTTTTAAAAATTACAAAATAGTCTCCGAATTTTTTTAAAATTACAAAATAGCCTCTCAGTATATTGTGTTATATAATTTTTAATTTTACATCAATCATATCTCCAAAATCATAATAGTATGAATTTGAAATCACTATCTCTTTATTTCTATTAATATTATTTTTCACATATTTCACATATAACTAATAACCACAATTAATATAAGAAGAAAAAAAAGATCTTTAATCACGCACACACACACATATAACTAAGAATAATGTAAAGTATTTAAAATGTTACAATTTACATCATATAATAAAGAATAATTACATCAAAACATCATATAGTAAGAATAATAAAGGTCCATAACTCCATAAGAATTATAACAAGAGTTCATGCAGCGGAATACATCCAAATAGAAGTGAAACCTAAGATAAAAATACTTATAATTAAAAGTTTGATATATATATATATATAGTTTAACATATGTATCAAATATAAGTGAAATTAAAACAAAGAAAAGAAATAAAAACCTAAAATTTCATTTAGTCGAATATCTACTTAAATCACATTGACTCCAATTTTTACTTGGTACAAAATCTTCGTCATTAAGAGGAGTTTAATCAGCGTTATCATCATTCAAATTTATTGCACCAAGTGACATATAAACATTTTCTCATCTAAGATTAGCTTCCAAGTCACTATTACCTCTCAAACTTAGTTCCTTAGAAAACTCAATCTACTAAAAAATTGACATGGTTAAGGAAAATTGGATATGTAGAACTACTTGCTCTATTAAAGATTCCTATTAAAAAATAAGATTAAATTATTAAGAAATTATATTCAACTTAATAATGATAATAAAATATCTTTCTTGAAGATTTAAGTTGTATCAAACAAATTGTTCAATCTGTTGTGTTCCAATCTATTCATTTTCTTGTAATTGATGAATTCAATTGTGTTTTCATTCCTTTCACACATTATTTCACTCATATATTAACTAAGAATTTGAATTACAAATCATTTTTCATTCTAGAACACCATTTCAGGATTAGTCTTACTAAGCAACTGTAAGATAATAAAATTAATCTTATAAATAAAATCAAGTGACGATTAATTTTCAACTAGTAACAAAAGTGGAAAAAAATATATATACCTGAATTAAGTTTGCCTCTTTGATGAATTGTAAAGTTTGCCTCTTTCATCATCTCATGAGCAACAATTAGTATAATAGTTAATATCAATCTCCTATTAACTTCAACCTTCTTTGTAAAACTTGGCCTAAAATAAAGACTAAGATTAAAAAAATTCCTAGTTGCAAATAATAGAGAGTAAAATTGCCTTTTTTATCATTCATTGGTGATTGCAAGATAAGGTATACAAAGAAGCCTTAGTTTTCAAATTGACTTTAATTACTTCCTTTGCCTTCTACGGCATCATAAAAATTAACTCAATATTGTCTTCTCATCACCATCAGTCATACGAAGTACTCTGATTAAAAGCTCATAAACTCGGATGACAGATTGACGTTGAAACTAAAATTTATTATCTTCAAGTATAATTCTATAAACATCCATTCACATCATTAGCCGTAACATACTAAGATGAAACTCATTTATTACTTGTGAATATTTGTTTGAGCTCCTTTTTCATTAAAACAAAATATTGAAGTGATACGAAATTAGTCATAAATCTTATAATAGTAGGACGATACAAATTCTTACCATTGGTGAAATCTTTTCCATTAAATTTATGACTCATGCACGATTATAGGTGAACTTATTCACTTTTCTTGCTTTTTACATAGTTTTGTCAATGATAGGAACGTATCTAACATCTCGTATATTTTTCAACATTAGGTTAATACAATGTGCAACACAAAGAGTACAATAAAAAGAATTACACTTGTTTTGTAACATTTTTTCAGCTGCTTTATAAGCAAAATCATTGTCAGTAATAAACTATACAATATTTTTAGGCCCAGCTTCATTCACAACTTTATTAAATATCTAAAATAGAGTATTATCATTTCTAATAAGGTTAGACTCATCAATAGACTTCAAAAACATTATTCACCTAGCAGAATAAACCAAAAAATTAATAATAAACTCACGTCTTCTATTTCTCCAACTATCACATATGATTGAACATTTATAAGTTGCCCAAGTCATTTTTACTTCATCCAAATAACTCTTTATATCATAAACAGGACTAGTCAGAAGATTACCTCTATAGTCATCAATTGAAAAAACTTTATATCATAAACTGTAAGAGACAATAACATTCATTATAGGCTGGTAAGAGTAAGATTGAGTAGCATTGAATGATGCATTTACATTATACCACCGTCTAGTTGTAAGGTTCCGATCATACATCTCATATATAATATATATCAAATATACGCAGCGAAAAATAAAACAAAATCTCAAAAATCATATCTACTTATGTATATAGATATAGCAAACAAAGACATAAAATGTAAGATGTACCTTTTCGACGATCTCTTTCATTCTTTAATCTTCTCCGTGTTGGGTTGTTGTAAACCACAATGATCAACATAGGCCGTCTCTAATGAAAGTCCACACGAAGATAGAAGGATGAAACCTCACTATGAGATGATTAAAATTCTTTCTTTGTGCTAGTAAAGACAAGAACTCTTGTGAGAGTTAGAAAGAAAAAGAGTGTGTGGATGTGTAAGATTAGAAAGAAAAAGAGTGTGTGTGTGGGTAAGAAAAAACATTTCTTTTCACTTGTGTCTTACACAATATGCACGAAAATCATCTCCATTTTCTACACCATTTGGCCTTTCATAACCCGCATCATTAATGTAGAGTTATGGGAAGTTAATGATCATGAATAAAATGCATTAATGAAAGTTATGGGAAATTAATGACCATGAATAACATGCATTAATAAAAGTTATGGGAAGTTAATGACCATATTGGCATCCAACAACACTCGTTTCTAATCCATTTCATGCAACGTTTTCTACCACAATCACATCGCAATATAATCCTAAAGAACTCTCTCATATCTTGAATCACCGTTCAAGATTATTTTACTCATCTTTCGGATCTCTTATGTGTATGACCCATTAGGTTCCCATTTATGTTGACCACTTGAATTAACACTTAATTCAAGTAAGTCAAGAGTGGTATCTAACAATACATCATGACCCCCAATTGATCAAAAAATCAATGGTTTGACTACAAACCCTTTCATACACAATGTTACCATACAATTTGTCCTTTCACCATCTATACCTTACTTAGTGTAGAGTATGGTCAAAGCATCAACTCTCATTAGACTGACTACCTCATATTTAGTCCAAGTGATATTAGATCTTGTCATGAGGATCTCATTACTCTATGTATCATTGAAAACTCTCTTTATGACACATATCTGCTCTGGACAAAGACTCCCTAATAATGATTCCGATAAGAGGTTGTGGGTATCATCTCCTTCTATCAAGAGTGGTGAATCTTTTATTGGCTACTCAATTACCTCTAAATACCTCAAGTTATACCCAATCACCACCCTGTGAGTAACCCTTGAAAGGCATCGATGAATAGAGTCAAAGTACAAGATCAATATCCGAGATATCCTTGAGCACCTCAAGTCAAAGGATACTTGCACCATTGCTATGATGAGACTATCATTGACACTGGAATAGAATATCCATATGATTGTCTCATAATAGGTCAATCCAATATACTTACTACCCTTAGTAAGTATCCACATGTTAACTCTAAACATCTCATGTCTACAGCTTATGAGATCTACTGCTTGATCCAATCAAGGAGTATAACATGTGCCAGTCTATCAGGATTAATGATATCCCATCTCATTAATCCCATGACTAAGGAAAGTTTAGAAAATAACATAATTATACATGATAGGAATCTCATTATCATGATCTCATCATGATTTCCTTCATGCTATGTTTTGTATCAAGGACTTCATTAATTCAATTTAATATCAACATCAAATTTATAAACATATAAACATCTAAATAATGAAAAATGTCTTTATTAATCATAAAATGATTTGTACAATAAGTGCTAAAGGTGATTGCATTTAGAAAACTTTTCTAACGCTAATCATTTTCATGTCCATATTATAAGTTGTTTCTTTAGATTTTAAGGCACTATGAATTGAAGGTTGAGCTCTAAGAGTTATTCATATTGCAAAAAAGTTAGACATCTGTCTTCTTCTCTTCCTCGCATCAATTGTAACAATACCTTTTTATTGAGTAGGAATACCACCTTTAACATCTCCAATATCATCCTAACCTCCACAAAAAGAACTTTCATTACCAATTTCATAGTTCAATCTTTGTCTTATGTCTTTCTTATGACGATGCTCTTTAAGCAAAATTTTGTCATTTCACGTCATTCTTCTAACATTTTCACAAGGATTTACATCACCTGTGATCCTAACTAAATGTTTTTTTTAATATGGTGATTCTCCTATCTTTCAAATGTTTGTTATAATATAAAAAAATGGTATAATTCTTCATTATAGGAAACAATCTACTATAAGCCCAAGTGGGATCATCAAATCTTTTTGAAGCAATTGAATTTTCAAAAGTACTTAAACTTCCCTTCATTTATTTATAAAAATAAATAAAGAAATATATCAAAATTAAATTAATAACTTCATTTCAAAATAATAATAACAAATGGGGCAACAACAAATTCTCAATAA
>JANIHY010138797.1:0-11122 GCA_027479065.1 Erythroxylum brevipes
TAACTATAGCGACCATTCTAATATTACAGCGACCATGAAATTTTACATTAGCAAGTATAAATTTGGTCGCTAATAATGCTACCTTTAGTGACCAATTTTAAATGGTTATTAATAGTGCATTTTTAACGACCAACGTAATAACTCGTCACTGAACACTTTTAGTAACAACTCTGTTGACACCACATGTGACCAACCCGATTTTGGTCACTATAACTTTTAACGATTATTTTCTTATTTTTAGCAACCGTTAATAATGGTTACTGAAACTATTTTTTCTTGTAGCGTCTCTGGATAAACATTTGTTAGACTTTCATTTGTAGGCTATCTTCAAAGCCTTTTGGACCATACGATCTAATTTATTTTATGCTATCACAATTCACAGACCAAATAAATAATCGTACCAAAAGTAACCGTGAATAGCGTAAACCCTTAATAACAAACGTTGGCCAGGTCAGCCAAACCCAAGACCGACTGCGTTTCAGAACTTCCACCTCATCCACAGCAGCAACGTTTGAGAGCTCCGATCAATTCATGGCCGCCTCAAAGATGATGCTGATGGCCTCGCTCACCCATTGCCGTCCACTCACATGCGCCGCCACAGCCACTGCTCGTCTAGTCCCTCAGCCGCCGGACCTCATCAAATGGGTGAGGCGTGAAGGTGGGTTTATACACCGGGGTGTTAAGATATTACCAAACGGTGCCCATGGACTTGGACTTGTTGCTTGTGAAGAAATGTCAAAAGGCTCTCTACTCATTGCCTTACCTGCGCATGTCCCCTTGAAATTTGGGGATCATGAATCCCGCAATGTTGACGGGGCTACTTCTGTTTTGGTGAATTTGGCCAATAAAGTTCCTGGTATGGACTTTCACTTTGGTTTCTTGTTATTCGGGCTTTTGAACTCTGCATTTGGGGAAAGCAATTGGATTCGGTTTGTTGGTTTGATCTTATCTGTTTGTGTAGAGTTTGATTGCGTTTGCTAGTAATTTTGTTGAACTTCTGTGTACTGAACTTAGTGTAACTGTAATCCAACTAGAGAATGCCCAATTTATGCAAGTTTTTTGGGGATGAAAATAAAATTATACCTTCTTAATTGCTTGCCTGTTCAGTGAAGATTCTGTCATTTTCAGTTGGCAATTACCCTTAGGTATTTATGGGGCGTAGATTAAATTTTGAGCATTTTTTGTGCTTCAAACGCACTAACGTAAGTCTTTTCTTTGCGAAGAAAGCATTGATTAGTGTCGTCATTCTGTGAGTCCTTACTGCTGTACGTTATAATACATTGTATGCTGTCTTTGTCAATATAGGTTAATAACAACCTCGTTATAGATTAGGCTGTTTACACTTTTGAATATGAGTAAATTGGACATTTCGGAGAAATTGGCAGAGGAACTATGGGCAATGAAATTGGGTCTAAAGCTTCTGCACGAGAGAGCAAAGATTGGATCCTTCTGGTGGCCATACATTAGCAATCTCCCTGAAACTTACAATGTTCCTATCTTTTTCTCTGGAGATGATATAAAGAACTTGCAGTATGCTCCACTTCTTTCTCAGGTAATTGAGTTGACAAGCTTGATAGCCAATTCTTGCTGGTAAAGGCCTCAAGAAAGAGGGAAAACACCATGAATTCATGTTACCTAGAATGTACCAGATTATTTCCTGAATAGGGATTCTCCTAAAAAACCAGTTAAAGTTTAAAGAAACCATTTTTTTCCTATATGGCTCCCTGTGGTTTTGGCATAGTATTGGTTGTAACTAGCAGCTTACTTTTGTACCAGGTCAATAAAAGATGTCGCTTCCTTCTTGATTTTGAGCAAGAAGTCAAGCATGCTTTGCACAGTTTGAAATTAGACAATCACCCTTTTGAGGACCAAGACATAGATGCATCAGGTCTTGGATGGGCAATGTCAGCTGTCTCCTCTAGGGCATTTCGTTTGTATGGAAAAAAGCTTCCAGACGGCTCGCACATCAATACTCCAATGATGCTTCCTCTCATTGATATGTGCAACCACAGCTTCAATCCAAATGCACAAATTGTTCAAGAACAAGATGTTAAGAATGAAAATATGCTTATCAAAGCAAGTTTCCATCTATTTCTCAAATTTTTTGCAGTAGATTTGGTTCATGAACCAGGAGAACTTACATATTTTGTTTTCTGTTGCAAATCCCTCTTCCACTCTCAAAACAGGTTGTCGCCCAAGTACCAATCAAAGAAAATGACTCTATTCTAATTAACTATGGCTGTTTGAGCAATGATCTTTTCCTATTGGATTACGGATTTGTAGTTTCTTCGAACCCTTATGACTGCATTGAGCTTAAATATGATGGAGCTCTTCTTGATGCGGCGAGCATGGCTGCTGGTGTAACTTCACCCAATTTCTCATCTCCATTGCCATGGCAACAACAGCTTCTTACCCAGTTAAATTTACATGGAGAAGCACCAAATCTCAAGGTTTGAGTTCCTCCTTCTAATCATCTAGCCATTTATTTCATTCGAATAACTTTCTTCAACATGGACAAGCACCCAATCTGAAGGTTATCGTTTTGCAGTTATTTAAACAATAGGTTGAAACAGGCTTAATTTCTTCTCCTCTGCTATCTGAGTGTCAGGACAAAAGCTCTGGGGCCTGGGCCTCTAGTAAACCACCTTCTTTTCAACTATTTTTATGTAGCATCTTAATCCTGTTTTATGTTGCATCATCTTGTTTCCATAGTGACTCTTTAAGTCAGCCGAAATTCCACGTGTTATGCCTCTTGGTTACGGCTTGTTATCCGGAATAATTCTTCTTGTTTATTGTTCTGGCCTGTAACAACGGCAGGGAAATATTAGAGTATTTTACTTTCTACTGACTATATTGAAAGTTTGAAAATTCAAAACATCATTGGTATCTAGGTTTATGAGTAAAATATAATCGTGACCCATAAGTTGATGCATTTGATTGGTTGTAACATTTTGTTTTGAACAAAAGTCAAAATGAATAACCCATGTGATTGGTTGTAACATTGTTAGACACATTGCAACCTGTTTAGTTTAGCTACATATACAGAGGTGGTCTTACATTTGCAGAATCAGAAGCAACAGTTAGTTGTATAGCCCCTTTTGTCTCTTGTAACAGGTAACCATAGGGGGTGAGGAACTGGTAGAACGACGCTTGTTGGCAGCCCTTAGAGTACTGCTTGCAAATGATGTGGAAATGGTGCAAAGGCATGATTTGAATACTCTGCAGTCTTTAGCAGCCAATGCTCCTCTAGGGACTGAAATTGAAGCGTCAGCTTTCTGTACTATAATTGCACTGTGCGTAATTGCTTTGGGACACTTCCCCACCAAAATAATGGAGGATGAATCCTTAATCAAACGCGGTGTTTCAGCTTCAACTGAATTGGCTATCCAGTTCAGGATCCAAAAGAAATCTGTAATTATAGATGTGATGCGGGAACTGAGTAGGCGGCTGAAGTCACTATTGTCCAAGAACACATCTGCTGCTCAAAGCTGATGTGCAGATTAAGAGTTGCGAAATATAGGCTGTCCACCTTCAAGGGTATCATTTACATGTTCTTGTCGTGTATGTTACCGCTGTGCTCTTACCTTTTGAATATGCTACCCCTGTTTTCTAAAAATTTTGACCATTTAAAGGGGTAGTTCATAGCATTTTCCGAGAGTTATGGCTTCCCATTTGCAATTAGTTTGAGATGTTTAAATGTAAAGCATGAGTAAGCAATGGAAAAGACTATAATTTATGTCCTCTGTTTTATTTTCTCTAAGCATTGCATTCCTCAACTCTGGACTGTAATATTTTGCTCGTTTAAAGTGTCTTTGAAGTGCTACTGACGGTTTGGATCCTCCTCTTTGTGCCCCTTTGAGCACCAATCACAAAAAATGCAACCAAAAAGTTTATATTCCGATGTCAGACAGTGAATATGCTTTCTACTAATAAATAAGTTTATAACACTGGAAGATCAATACAGCGATTTCTATGTGCTTATCATGTAAATCATTTGAAATGTAATGCTGAATCATAAATCAGACAATCCATGATTGCCCACGACATTAGTAGAGTTGACAAGGAGATGAATCTAACTACTATGTTATATTCCTCCGAGGAGATGCTAATGATCAACGCACAAGTGCTTCTCTCTCTTTATTTTTCTTTTTCTTCTTTGGAGAGCGAAAACAAATAAACAATGCATCTAAGTTACCTTGATTTCCTAAAACACCAATAGAATCAAAGGTAGGGGTTCAAAGTTCATCTTTGACTTTGAACTTTGTATAAGGAAGCTGATTCACGAATATGCTTCAATAGTATATCATTGCTGGGAAGGACCTGGGTCCTGCCGACCTTCAAGTTTTGAACTCTTCTTCAGAAATGGATATGCAGTTGCTTGTTGTTCTGATGAACTGTACCAGTATGGAGTTATATTCCGTTCACAGACTCAAGCTACTGGGAACTATCAAAACTGGAAGACTATGGAGCTAGAGATATCACCTAAACATTAAGAAGAAAAACATGAAAAGGGAAGTATAAAAGTTTTCACTACATATTTAAACCTACTATCGTGTGCTACATCTGAGATATATACAAAGATGAAGATGGTCAAAAACTGAGGTGAACTTGTGTAGAAACAACAGAGAGAAAAGGCGCCTAAACCTAAACATTGGCAGCTAAATAGATAGCATTGTTTAGAAGAAGAGGTTGTATTTCACTTGAATGAATTTGGTTCTAAGTATTTATAGATACAAAAAATGACTTCTTCATATCTAAGTATATGAAACCCTTAATTCACCCAAATGAATAAACTATACATAAACTCAAAACCATACATGGACCAATATCTAATTATGTAACTAATACATGAACATAATTAAACTCCTAACAATAAACTTAAACATCCATGTATCTAGACTAGATCAACTTTCAAATTAATCTTCAACGGTTACTTCAGATAAATATGGACTGATTTCTGCTAATTGCCCACTGCGATTGGTCTCTCTGCTAAACCAAGAGGTGAACGCGAGCGCTGCCGCTTGGTCCTGCTTATGACGCCTCTCATCTCTAGCTCCGGCAAAGATGGATACTTGATTATATCAAGTTCTTGCTTGATGATCCTTTTGACCTGGCTGTGAATTGGGACTCCCGAATATCCACTTTCAACTCCTGTGCTATTGTTGTTATGAGGGATGTTCTTCAGGAGCTCATGATCATCCTCCATTTTCGATGATAAGCAAATCCTGAAACAACAGTTACACACCCTGAAACCTTTCTAAAGGGGGTCGGAAAGAAACTTCACACCTTAGGCCTTGTATACAAACGTATTGAGGTGTATGTATATATATGAATAAATGGGCGGAAAGAGGCAGGGAAAAGACACGGTTTTTTCATGAACATTGCGGAAAGGAAGGTGGTGGACAAGGGGCATTAAATAAAGTTTCTGTGTTACTGTGCATTTAAGACGGCTCCTTTCAACTCTTTTTTGGCTTGTGGGCATGTATAATTTAACACCTTTATATTGTTAAAGACAAGGAAAATCATTTACATAAATGTAAAATTATGTATCAAATCATGGTTAAGGACTGGCGGCTGACAAGCCGACTCCCTCAGCCTGCGTCCTTCCGTTGACTGCTCTCTCTTTCTTTTTAAGAGATAGAAATGTGCATCATGCATAAAACTTCATGGGATCTTGAGCTTTGTATGTCTCTTATCTCTTCATTATCATTTTTATACAAATTGTGTGCTTCACGCTTTCCACCATGCTTTACAAAACGTTAATTGGATTCAATAATTAATTGGATATACAAATCACCCTATAGTGGAGGTTAATGCTATGTCCTTCTCTGATGTCACAGTAAAAGGAAGAAAAAAGAGTATACAGGAAGTGTTTTACAAGTATGTTTGAATTAGGAGAAGACAAGAAGGCCATTGGTCATGACCTGTGTGTATTTGCGTGGAAGTAACTCTAATTTTGGGTAAAGCTATCATGATTGCTACCATATTGTTCTTTTTATGGATATAAAAAGTGAAGAAACTATAACTAATGCTGCAGTACTTTTATAAGATTACTCTCTAAATGCATGATTCTGACTTCTAACACCCTTTTCCCCCCAAATTAATGCCTACCCCTTACTTTTCTTTTTCTTTCAATATCACATTCAATGGATTCAAATTGATCTATGAATTTACTATTGTAAATTTAAGACTTAGGCTGTGTCAATCCTTGGATTCATATTTTAGCCGTTCCTTTCTTGTTCCATCGACCCTCACCCAATTGCCTCTTCTTTATTCAGAATTTGACATCACTGTCAGTTGCTAAATTCTGGGTATGTAGAAAAATCTTATGATCAGATTTAAAACTTCACTTACTTCTATTTTCAACATTCAAGTGATGGCTTTGGAAGTTTGTGTTAGGTTGATTCATTCTAATTCTTCAAAATAAGATACAGCGAACAACAACTTGCCCTTGATTTACATATAATTCAAGTTCTGGACTACTAATATGATGACATTATGTTTAACTGATACCTAATAATTTGCTGTTATTATTACAGGGATGGATGGTAGGTCTAAAAAATCAAAGCCCAACAAAAATCGCGATTTGGTGGGTGAAATGATTTGGCGGTTAGTTATATAAGTGTAAAATCGTGGTAAGTTGGTTAGGTTTTATGGTTATGGCTGCTGGTCGGCTTGGCCTGCCAATCTTATGCGTGAACAGAGGGACACTGTTCAACGTGGCTAATTTTTAATGGTTCTTTCCCATCTAACATAACTTTCCCCGGCCTTTATCTTTCCTCTTAATTCAACTGCCACTTGTAAAATTTATGGTGTGGGATATTCTCAAATATCACGGTAATTTATAGCTTTTAAGGGAGCATTATTTCTGTACTCGGCAAATAAGAAAGCTTTATATTTTATATTTTATATTTTGTAGTGTCATTGTCATTAATTTCAAATTTAAAAATTATCTTTTTTTTAAAGTCTGTCTATATCATATAGTTTCTACATATGTTTTATAACTTTTATATTTTGAAAATTCGAAAAAGAAATTAAAGTTTTGAGTTTTGTAATTTATTTCTATAAGAATACAAGCGATAAAATATTAGTATAGTACAAAAAAAGTCCACTAAATTTGATACCAGAGCACTATACATTTGTATGGCATAAACTAATTTATTTTCCTGAATTCCCTTTAAATTTATAATAAGTAATTACGAGATAGGGTGTATCAATGATGGAATGCAGAATGTGTATCACTGATATATTTTATGAAGTATTTACAATTTTCATATACGTTGTAAGTTTGCATTTGATCAGATGATAATACAATAAAAAGTATCTAATGAGGATTACACAAATTGAAGTTAATCAGGTAGTTGGGATGATATTAACATGTGCTATTAGTCCCCACTCAAGCTCACGATATTGTGAAACTGTTAACTTGTCTCGAAATTGCATAAAGAAAAATGTAGATAAGGCTTTAATCATAACATCAACAATTTGATACGGGGAAGAAATATGCTTGACAAGAAGGGCTTTGTTTGTGATCAAGTGTCGAACTAAGTAAATAAAGTATCAGTAGCAAGAAAGGTGGCTCCAACTTGTCACACCATGGAGTGAGCTTGAGATGAGACATCTTTATTTCACCATGAAGAGAGGTAATCCAACATAGTTCAACAATAGTGATAGCAATATTGTGATGTGTAGTTTCAATTCTAGACCTGACTATAATAGGTTGCTTCTTGACTTTCCATGAAATAAGATTAAGACCAAGGAAAATGCAGTTATTGAAGGTAGATCGATGATTGTTAGGATAGCTACCCCAATCAGCATCACAATAGGACTGTAAATTAAGAGAAGTTGAACACTTAAAAGAAAGTACATAAGATTAAGTGGACCGTAGATATTGCAAAATGCATTTGACAGTAATCCAGGGAACATCTGTAGGAAAATACAAGAATTGAGAAAGTTTGTTCACTACGAATTGAATATCTAGGCAAGTAAGCAAACATACTGAATAGCACCAACAATGGTGCGATACTCAATTGGATATGAAAGTGGGTAACTATGGTTTTTGGATAATGGAAGAGTGAAAATGATAGGGGATAACGATAGATTTGGAATTATAAAGTCTAGTTTGGATAAGAAGATTTTTGGTATAATGGGTTTGGAAGAAGACCATCAAATGTATGAGTGGCCTCAATAACAAGGAAATGATGAATGGGAACTAGATCCTTGATAGAGAAGGTGGAGTTAAGATCATGAATGAGGGTAGTGATGAAGGATGGGGAAGAACCTATAACCAAGATATCATTCACATAAACTAACCCAAAGGTGGTATGTGAAGAAGTAGTATGAATGAATAAGGAAATGTTAGACTTAGATGTAGTAAAATGAAGATCAAGGATTTTTTTTTTCAATCGGTGAAAACAAGGCCTAGGTGATAGATCCCTATCCTGAAACGACTAGACGACTTTCCTGGCACCCCACAGTAGCCTTCCAATAGATATCAAGTCTAACTGGAGAGTTTTCGTAAAGTTAAGCCTATTGGCCTTTTTATCGAAAAGCTTTAACTCACCATTAACAAATACGAACAGTGGAGTTTTTATTTTATTAAAAATTTTAGCAGCATAATGACTCAATTTTGACATTATCAAAATTTTGAAAGTTCTTGTAAAAGTTCAAAACACTTATATATTCACACAATTTCTCAACTATAAATTTTGGACTTCAAGTCCACTCATAAACAATCTCAACAATCAAATTATTTGATTTTAAAAAGTTTATAACATACTCATGCATTTAGTTTTAAAAACATTTATATACAAGCATTCTTTACACAAAAATACATGATATACAATAGTTCCCAAAATATGCACAAGGCAAAAATGCCTACACAATCATACATGACGAAGCTAACTACTCGAGAGGTGGAGTCCACAAATGTTGGGCACCGTTTTCAGAGCCCAACTCTAAAACGGATACCCTATGACGTGATCGTACTCCGATGAAGTTTCCTTAACCTTCATCGATTCATCTTCTTGCTTTGATACCACTAATGTTGGGACTCGTTTTCGAAGCCCAAAGAAATCAAAAAGCTTAAGGTCAAAACTTGTAACTCCGACATCATTCAAAGCAATTCAAATTCCAATTAGAATTCATCCCACACCCAAACCTCAATTCATATGATTCTTCATATTCAAAAACATTTTATCACTCACCACAAATCCTACATTTCTTCTTCATAATTCACTTATTAATAAATCACAACAATTTATATTCAAAGTTCATCAACTCAACTCATACCATTCATACACAATTCATATTTCATCAACATCATAAGATAAATGTTTACAAACTTTAATGGCATTCCAAGCCATATTACAACATCAATATCAAAAATTTGAATACAAAAGATACAAAACTCCAAAATTCTCAAATATATATCTAAGGTCTTATTCTTACAACAATCTAACTTAAAATACAACATATGCATAATCAAATGGATTCCTTGGCTTTCTTTCATCCGATTTCCTTCTCATCACCTATGAAAGAGGGGTGAGCTTACAGCTCGTGGGTAATACGTTTATAACCAAGAAATAAGCAAAAACCATTGAAATAGTTATTTCCATTGTAAAACTCACTTTGAAATCCATGTAACACATATTTCCCAAATTGACAACTTATCAAGCAAATTCATAAACTTCATAAATCATGATTGAATGCATCAAAACACATTTGATGAGATTTTTGCTTCAAAGCATACTACTCAATTTCATCATATCTTAACACATCAAAATGCAAATGCACACATAATTTGGCTCGAGGGTTTCTTGTACAAAACAAAGAAACCGAAGTTTACTCCGTGAATGAAACGAGTCCACTTTGAATCTCATGGGCCACAAGTGGGCATCCGAGAGAAGGCTTAACGTCGACGTGCACATGACTACGAAACGGTTCCTCTCTCACCCAAACACAATCAAATAATCATTCACAATCTCATATGCTCATACTTTTCTTTATACAAAATGCCATGACTTAATTCAATGGCATAACATGATCATATACAATTCAATTGTTTTATCGCAAATTCATACATCACAACATGTAGCAATTTCTCAAAATCAATAAAAATAATAAAGCAACATTGAATTGAAATCATTCAAATCATTTTATTCTCTTGGTTCAAAAGCAAACATTAGTGGCTCATTACTCAAATTATAAACATGAAGCCCACCGTATTTCCTTGCTCAATACTTGTTCAAAATGCATCTACTCCCCTTGCTCCTCTTCTCTCTCTCTCTTGATTTTCTTTACAAAGGCAAAATTCCCAAATCACAATGGATTCAAATTGGGCAATCCACAATACATAATCACAAAATTGATCTTGGAAAGCTTAAACCCATACATTTCTTATGCTATCTAAACCAAAACCTTTTTCAAAAATCCAACAAATCAAACATACTCTTACCTTGATTCTTCATCAAATGAGGAGTTTCTTGGCTTTAAATGAAGATCTCATCCTCCTCTTCCCTTTTCCCTTCTTGAGCAACTTCAAAATCCCTCTTGAAACTTAGAAAAATCAAGACCTAACTTTTGCTTCTTCTTCTTCTTTCTCTCCTCTCTCCACCGATAAAGCACCCCACACTCGACGAGACCCGAACCCGACATCCACAGTGGTATCCGAGCCCGTGACCCGCGAGGGTGGCGTACTAGAACAATCACTACTATTTAAAACTCGATATAACATTTTTTTTCTTTCTTTCGAAAACCGTTGAGAGCGCAAAACAATCCATGGTTTGGCCCAATTATAACAAAACATTTTCAAATATAAAATAATTTTAGTAACAAACCAATTTCAGTCGTAAATCGGCACTCAATAGTGCTCAGTCAATCATGTACATATAGATGCATATCCCAACTGGGCCCAATGTCATTTCTGAACATTTACGGTCCTACCATACAATTACACGTAAACAATTGGGCCTACTGAAATCAACTCACTACACTAATACAGATGTGGACGACACTGATCCCGACCCGATACTCTGTCTTGCTATCAGTAGACGTACTCCCGTGTGTCCAACGGGGTACTCTTCATTTCCTGAAAAATAGATGCAATGTTGGGTGAGTTTGC